>VYXD01014426.1:382307-489275 GCA_013397195.1 Hylia prasina | reverse complement strand
TTTATTTTTTTTTTTATTGTAAACGTAATTTGCAAGGAACTGAAGCATTTCCATGGCTTGTCTAACAGTGTAATTTGAATAAATCCCCAGTTACAGCCCTTTATCGAAATCCTGAGGGTTCTGAAGAAGGGATTTTGATGTCACCATTAGTTGTCTCACAAACAAATTGGTACCAACTGTACTGTATAGAATACTACAGATGTTTAAATGTGCTGTTAATTCTGAAAAAGAAACTTATTTTGTCACAGACTACTCTCTGTCATCTTAAAAGTGTGGAGTGTTAGGATATATATAAACTGTCTAAAATATATAAAAGAAGAAAAATCTGTGTAAAATCTCTCTGAAAACCAGAAAAACTATTGTGCACTTTTGATGTACAAGAAGTTAAAATACATCTTCTCTGTATTCATTATACTGGGGAGTCCATTCAGATGTGTGGGTTGTCATACATATTGATGATTTTAAATTGACTGAATTGAAAATAACTTCTTAAAATCTTATCATACAGAGTGTGCTGTTATTGCATTCCATTATTGAGGGTGATAAGAATCTCAGAGATCTCAGTGGCTGTTTTACTGCTGGCATACATTGCACATGCCTGCTGAAATGAACACTGTGCAGCAGTCTGCTTCCAGACCTTACAGCTTCTAAGTATCATACAAGAAAAAACATGGCAAGATAGGAAAATGTAATGGTAATAAGGCATCCTGTGATGGAAAACAAATGTAGAGTACATTTCTGATTTATAAACTTTTACAGTTCCTATGTTTTCTTTCCATGCCTGAAAGAAAACTGTACTGTCATTTACCCTCAGAACAAGGCCTGAGGTGGTGATTTGATTAATCTTGATAAGCTGTGCTAGGTACAGTTGTGGGAGGAGATCAGAGGTTTATATGAGCACCACCTGCCTCCATTAGTTTTACTACAAGTATCATAGTTTTTTAGGCTAGTTAACTGTGGGAAGACTTACTTATCTATGAAATGCAAAACTGAATAAGTGAACACAAGAATGTAAATGTAACATGTAACATGAAAATATTTTAAAAATACATTGTAAAGGTTGCTTAAATATGTTAATAAATAATACTTTTTTTTTTTTAATGTATGAAGAGGACAGCATAATCTTTTCCCCAGAAGGCCTTTCTGTCAAAAGAGTTTCTTTATAAATTCCTCCTGTGTGTTGGTATTATGTAAGCTAAAAGTCCCTCGGCTACAATAAGTATTGGTTAGCTGACCTTTTAAGTCAACATTTTAAATAGCTTTGTTTCAGCCCTAAGTTATTTGTAAATGAAACAAATGAAATTTTTGTCCTTATTTATTACTCACATTTAATCAATTCAACTTCCATAGAAATATGATTATTAAGACATGACATTGAACTGAAAGGATACCTGAATCATTACTCATCATGCAAGTTTATGGTAGAATAGCCCCAATAACACATACAGGAGAGCTGTAATTGTAGTTTTTATATTCTAAGGGCATATTTGAGACTCTTTGAATCTTTGCCCAGTTATCTTTCCACATTTTCAGACCAGTTACAAGCTTCTCAGGAAGAGGACTGATAGAATTCTAAGGCCCTGCTAGAGAAAAGCCATAGGATCTTTCACAAGAGTGCCTACCTGAAATGATGAAATTTTTTTCTTTTTTTTTTCTTTTTTTTTTTTTTCTTTCAGGTTAAGTGACAACTATTCCAAAAGAGGACCTGAGGTTCTGAGGAAACATGAAGCAAGTGTGGCCCTGCACTGGACTGAGCCCATGGGAGGGCCACCAGTATCATCAGAGAACTGTAGCACGTGGAGCACAAGGGTGGAGGGCAGGCTTTGTTCAGCCTTTGGGAAGGCTAAAGGGAGACCTTGTGTCTGTCCACAACTACCTGATGGGAGACTTTAGAGATGACAAACACTTGTTGGATGAACTTAACAAGAACTAAGAGAAAACAGACAGAAGCAGCAACAAATGAAGTTGTTAGGTGGTAGGAAAAACTCATATTCACAGCAAGGGGTAGTCAAATATTTAAAATAGTAGCTCAGAGAGGAGGTGAAGTTCCATCCTTGGGGATATTAAAAATTCACCTGGACAAGGTTCTGAGTAACCTGCTTTGAACAGGGAATCAGATGAACTTCAGAAGTCCTTTCTGAATTATTCTATGAACCCCGTGGGAGACAAGGGAAGGAAAAAAGGGTTTACTAATGAAAAAAAAAAATCTTATGGCTCTGATGTGAATTGTGTGTTTCGGTGTTAAAACTGATCTATGGGAGAAAATCTGGACATTTTGAGACACATGTCTTAGAAAAAAAATCCAGATGAACTTTCCCCCAGTATAATTCAACAGTTATTTATCTTTGTACTTCTTCACCTTCCTCAGCTGTAGGGAACATCTGTTCTGTGGGAGTTACCATCTCTTCATTAATTTATATCTTCAGACCGGAAAAAAAGAGAAAAAAGATAAGAAAAAGTGGACTTCAGGAAAAGCCTAGAAAAAAACCACATTTTCTTGATTGTTTTCTCATTGTAGCCTTTCTCACACTTAAGGAAGTTATCTTTGCAAACTGTAAGAAAACATTTTGTGACCAAAGATTTCCTCAGACCTCCTATGATTTCCATAAAATGAACTCACATGCTTTTACAATCAAGGCAGGGTGTTACTACAATAAAATAAAACCTCCCCAACAAACTAATAAAAACAAAAATAGAGTAAATAACTTTTTTAGTAAATGAAATAAGGTTGGTAGGAAGAGGCGTGACAGGTTTAAAGATTTCCCCTGCTCCCACTCCCTCTTAGCTCTTCTGTCTGCTCTGTTTCTACAGGCTTGTCCCTACCATTGTCAGTTCAGTGCCTCTGTCCCTCATATGAAGTTTTGTGCTGCAGTGCTTTGGCCTGCTGCATCTTGTAATCCCTCTGGCCTTCCACTAATCTTGCTTTATGTCTGCCAAGCACAGTCTTTTACACCCCTCTTCAAGCTGTCCACCTAATTTCTTAGAGAAACAATGAAATGTAGGAAAAAAAGAAGAAAATAATAATCTTGTCTGTCACAAGGTTTAGGCATAAATCCAGTTTCTCTTGTTACAAGATTTTTCTGTAAAGAAAAGCTTGCAAGAGGGTGTGTTACAGTTCCCATGGAGGAGAAAGGATATTAAACTACCATCTTGATTTGTGGGCAGAAAAAGGAGCTTGGATTGGAGGAAGATTTACTTACATTGTTGGACAACTGAGTTTCTCGATTCTTGAACTTGTAAGTCAGGAGGGAATGAGTATTTTGCTACTTCTTTTCCACTATAAGCTCACTGCACTCAAGACATAACTCCTTTCACCTGTATTCTTATTTTTACAGGAAAGGGAACATCAAGTGTATTTTGTACCAGAGCCCAACTGTGTTGAACAACTGTATGCACATTGTTTTATTTTATTTCTCTCTTAGACTTTTTTATGATTCTATTGTTCCCATATGTGTTCATTCCAAATAAATATCTACCAACTTTCCTTAGAGCAGTCAGAAACCACTAATGAGCTGTTACATAGCAGCTGTGTCAGGTTACTACCAGTTTTCAACCAAAATCTCTGCCCTTCTTGCTCTTCTTGCATCTGCTCCAGAGCAGCACTGGAGATTTTTGACTGACCATGAACTCAAGGGTTGCTAAAGCACCCAATACCATGCGGATTCAGCTTTATGAATATATCCAAGATGGGCCTTTGCTAATGTGTCTTCAAAATGTCAATTATGGATGCATTCATTTCACAAAACAGCCAAAACCTTAGGCCTTGTGCAGGTCCATGCAATAGGTAAAATCAGAATGATCACATCTAGCATGAGTGTGCCAGATTAGGATGTGCTTTTCTTCTCCACTTCTGTCTGATGCTTTGAATGTCATAAATGGTCTCCTTGTTGAGCTCTCTTTGACCAACTGCTGTCATGCCTGTGCTTTTTTCACTGCCACTTTATCCTTCTCATCCCACAGACAGCTGAACAAGTTGCATGCCAGAAGCTCAATGGGAGCTGGAAAGAGCATTAAAGTGTCCTTCTGGCTTTCCTTCAATATCTTTGCCAGATCTTGATGTTGGGTGGAACCCGGAAAGTATTCACATTAAAAAAAATGAGAAAATGCCATTGATAGTACTAATTTGGTTTTTAATGAACTTGAGACCATCTTAAAACTTAGAGTAACCTTCTGCAGTGGTTTATTTTTTGATGTGGCTACTTATTGATAATGAGTATAATTTGTGTTTTTTGGCATAGGAAATATGAAGTCTGGAACTGAATTCTTGTACTTTTTACAGCTCACACCCACCCCTTCTACCTCCACCCCCCAAAATAAACAAAAATCCCAAAACAAAAGAGCCCCAAACCTTTTGACTGCAATTATGAGTGCTGCAAGGGGAGGTGGGGGGAACTGCATCTGTGTCCTAGCACTCATGCTTCTTGTCTCAGTGTTTTTGGTACACTGCTCTTATTCTAAATACAGTAAATTCACCCTCCAAAAGAAGAGCTCTCAAGGTTTAGAGCTAGAGTGTGTCTTGGAAGAATGGTGGTGCCATTTGTGCACCGCTTCTGCTGGCATTGCTGCCTCCTGCCTGTGCCATTTGGAGCAAGGCACTGTGACTTGATGTTCAGAGGTGTCCAGCTGAGTGGGTTCAGCTTTTCCTCAGCCTGGAGACCTCATCCTGCTCTGTTCTACCACAGCTATTGCTTCTGACTTTTTGGTGAGTCCACCCCTTCATAGGCTTCTACCTCCTGATTTCATTGTTCCTAGCTTTGCATTATCTATCTGTTGAATGTTTCTCTAGAAGGAATCTTTTCCTCTCTATTTAAATGTTAAGTTTTATTGTAAGGCCACTACTTTCCTATGCTGTTAGTGAATGGTATAATACAACTCCATTGAGACTCCATCATGTCTCAATGGAGTTGAATTAAAAGACCTTTCTGTCAAAATTGATGCAGAGAATAAATGACTATTCTGTTTCTGACTCCTCAATGGATAATTTTTAACTGTTCTAGACTCTATTTAATTAAATTTCCAAGGCTATCAAGTGGGAAGTAGTGAATATCATATCAGTACCTAGACATAGGTCTTCAGTGACTCATGTTAGAGTATGGGCCTCATGTTTAAGCAGAGAAAATCATAAACAGTATTATGGAACTTCAGAGCCATCTCCAAAAGTGTCACTGTATAACAGTGCAATGTGGATGACCAGTGCAAAACTATCACCCTGCCAAACAAACACATTTAAGAGTGGTAAATGGTTCTTAACAATCCTTAATGGTTGAACTGAATGAGAGAGAGGAAAAAACGTAATTTACTGATGAAACATAGCAAGCAGATGAAGGTCAGAATGAATCCCAGATACTTTGCTTTCTAATCTGTTGGCCTAATAATTGTTACATCACAGGATTAATAGAGGACATGAAGAGTAGATTAAAGGATCAGAAAGTTCATCAGATACTGAAGTGCTCTTCAGAAATTTGACACTACCTGTGGCTCCAGAAAGCCAGAGAACATGTTGTCACTGTTTGAGACAAGGCAGATAATCCCCATTAGTTTTTAACTTGTTATGGATCCTAAAAACAGTAATAATTACAATCCTGCTTTCTCAGACAAAATTTCCACTGAAGTTCCTCTTAGTGAAGACCAGAGGATAGGACATCTTTTGTGTTTAAACTCAACACTAAAAAATCTCCTCCCCTAATCTTTGATGTTGACTTCAGAGTTCTTTCTAACAGGTTTTTCTTTTAATACCATGCTTGCATCAGAATGGCAACTTTGGTTGGATAGTTCATTGTATTCATAAAAGATTATATCAGAGCATGGACCTCACTGAAGTGTTTTGTATCACTGGCAATTCAGAAAACAATCATCTTTTATTTTCATTCCGTCCCGATCCAAACTGTTGGAATAAACTGTGCTCTTTTTGTTGGAATGGACTTTGCATAAAGACACTCAACTAGCCAACAGTAAACTCTACTTAAAAAAAATTCTATCAGTGGTTTGTGTTTTAAAAATATTGTAAAAATAATCTCTATCTGCAGTCAAAATAACTGCACTCAGATGTATCACAAGAACAATTTGCCAAACAATCAGCTGAAGCAGGAGGTTCCAATTTTTCAGAGCTTTAAGGGCCCTGGCAGAGAGGAAAGCTGTGTTATGTACATGCTGACAAGTTCAAGATAAGCAAGCATTTGCTGCCAGTTGTTGGTTTAATTATCCTCCAGTGGCTAATTGTGATACCCCTTGGGAAATCAGTACTGAGGATACAAGTTTAAGTCAGGCTCTTCTACTTCTTAAATAATTGCACATTTTTGGCAGGAAAAGATAGGACCTGACTTAAAAGGAATGAAAACTACAATGACACTAAAACTCAAAAGAAATGTCTCTCTTTAAACCAGTGTCCAGGTCTATGATGAACAAAATTCCAAAAGCAAAATGCCTCTTTTTGAAGTGAGTTAAAACTACTTAGGCATTTAACAATTATATGTTTGTATAAGAGACAGCTAAGCAGAGCTTCTTGATACCTGCTTTAATACACATAAGCATAGAGAAAGGAACCTATACTAGGGTTTGAAAAATGCAGATTTCTCTTAATGTAAGTTCTACTTGATGTCCTATCGGATTGAGGCAGATTCTGTAACATTTTGATGTTTTCTTCTTTATTCCAGTGATGAAGTCACATGAGGAAATGTTACCTATCTGGTAAAGTGGTTATCACTTCCTACTCTTGGACACGAAGAAGTTGATCATGTTGCACAAGGAAAAAAAAAAGCAATCACTTTATGATACGCTAATACTGCAGATATTTACCCTTGAGGGTGGGTGACATTACATTTGGGCTAATAATATATAATTGTATTCTCTCTGCCTTTGGAAAACACTTATATTTCAGTTCCAATTTCCATGTTTTCACTGCTAGTATTTGAAAAGTCCTTTTAATCATATCCTACTTTTAATATTTTAATTTTTTTTGTAATTTTATTTTAATTTATCTCCCATATAATTATATTTTTCTAGTAGTCTAACTGTGAAGGGCATAGTATAAGACCACATTGTTAACAGCTGTGACTTTTTACATAACTAACAATAGAGGACCACCTCTTTGGTCCTTGACATGATGCAACTTTATGCCATGCCTTTCTGCTTTGTTCTCAGAGAAAGAAGTCTTTGGGGACCAAGCTCGAGCTGTTTGTTTTGCTTTGTTTTGTTTTGTTTTATTTTTCCACAAGTCCTAATACATTAAGGCCTTGTTGTCAGCAGGTCTTCCAGGCACTGTTGCAATATACTTATATAGTAACATCAGCTTTATTTGACAAATCCTTCTTCCAGTTGACCGTTGGTGTTATCAATTATTTTTCATACAACTATACTGAGTTACCTACCATTCCCCTTCCACACTTATTTTGTTATTTACAAAACAATTTACAAATGATTTTTTGTAAATTTTATCTCTTGTTTTTAATATTCATAATATTTCCCAGATCAATGTAATATTTCATATTTGTTGTTAGTTTTGTTAGCAAATTCAAAGATAAATAGATTATTAAGTATAAAATTGAGATATAAAACATTCTTATCTACTGTGATACTTTGTGTGGTTGCGTTTTTCATGTTTCTTTGCTCCCTTTAAAACTCCTGATTGCAGTGATAGAGAATGTAATTTAGATTGAAGGTTATGTGCCTGATATAACAAGCCTTACTCTCTTATAATGGAAGAGATCCAGGCTTGTGATGTCTGTACCATGCAAATAATTCAGGACAAATTTTTTCTCAGCATAGTCACAGAGCAGATTACTTGTATTAGTCAACAGGGTCTGCGAGTCTTCATTATTTGCTATAAACCATAATGTAACTCATGAAAATGCACCTGTGAAGCCTCTGAGGCTGAGGAATATTAGGAGCTGAGAGCATTCTGTGGAGGTGTGTCCCAGGCTCCTTGCTGGGTTCCTGTAATGTTTCTTTGTCATGTGTCTGACCACTTTTGGAGGCAGGGGCTCAGTGGACTGTTGATGTGACCCCGTGTGCTTGTTGTTACGTTCTACCAGAGTCTACCAGAGCCTGTTTGTCCCCTGCACGCTGTCTGTGGATCTCTGCTCCTGCATGGACCTGCAGGGGCTGCAGGGGCATGGCTTCCTCACCAGGGGCTGCACCTTGGGCTGCAGAGGAATCCCAGCTCTGGCACCCACAGCACCTTCTGCCTCTCCTTCTGCACTGCTCTTGGTGTCTTAGGGCTGGTCCTCTCACATGGTCTCACTCCTCTCTTCTCTGGCTGCAATAACTTCAGTGCAATAACTTCTGGTTCCTTCTTCTTCAATACTTTATCCCAGAGGTGCTGCCACCATCACTGGCATGGCTCAGCCTTGCCAGCAGTGGGTCAGCCTTGGAGCTTGCTGCTGGTGGTTCTGTCACACATGGGGGATGCTCACAGGAGCCAGCCCTGTACTCCTGTACCTCCTTCTACCCCTGCGTTACCAAAACCTTGCCAAGCAAACCCAATACAGCATTTCAAAGGAAAGGGTAATTTGAAGGTAAGTGAAGAACGGAATTAAGTACAAAATGGGTTTACCAAATGTAGGTCACAACCAACTGATCTGATAGCGTTTTTTAAAATTGTGATATTTACCAATGCAACACGCTTGGATCCTAAAGCTCTTCAGTCAAATACTGAAATTTAGTAGACATCAGACAGAGTTGAATCAGCCCCAGAGCTTCTTTGACAATAATCATGCAGTTCTTTCTGTTTGCCATTAACGAAAATAAAGTTGTCAGGACAGTTTGCTATTTTGCTGATGTTGGTTTCATTGGCTTTCTAGTGTTATGCTAATGAAACCTTTTGTCAGCAGATGCAAATTAGACCTTATTTAGCAACAGCAAAACTTTTTGACAAACCTATTTTTTTCCATGCAGAATTATGCTTTTAGTGCTGAGTGGAAACCACATGAATAAGGCAGATATAAATTTCTTAATGCAAATCTGCAATGTTGTTATTGCTGACTTTTTTCCTCCCTCCTGCTTTCACGTCCAGCCAGGTATGTCCTATTAATGTAAGACTCTAGCCTTCCATAGATTCTTAGAAAACTCAGATGAGTCTGAGGAATAAAAAGTTTGATGCTTTAATTTGACTAAGGTCAGTTGGAAAGAAAATGCAAATGAATGTAAACAAAATACAGGATCTCCCTGCAGTAAAAGTCTAAACTTAATTACTTAGGTCCTTACTAAATGCCCTGAGACAGCCTTGGAATATTACTTTTTATGTTAAGAAAACAAACAAACCTTTCCTCCTTTATATGAGAACTGAAATCTAATTTATTATGTCCATAAAGGCACATTCCTGATATTTGAGACTGAAATTGTGTTGAACAGCAGGAAATTATGGCTGGGCTTGGATACAACTGTGTAGCTGTCACATGCTGCTTGGGATTCTCCACTAGCTGGAGTAGTAAAGGCTTATACTTTTTATGAAGAAAGTCTTATTACTGTATCACCATGAATTTTGTAGTTGTAACAAATTTATTACAATAAATACATTTACCAACATGGGTTCAGTATAATACGTAGAAAATTGTCATAAATGAACTGTTCTATAAATGATAGCATGGTGAAAAGAATAATAATTCCCCTTAAATATAAGAAACTGAGCTGATGAGAAGAAGAAACATACATAAAATGGAGAAATGGATTCCAGTCAGTTCTTCTTTCACTTTATCCAGGCAGGAATAAAAAAACAGCTGTCACATCTCTCTTTCATTTGATTAACTTTGTAATCTGCTACATGCCAAAAGCACTGGGTATATTCTTTGGAAGACCACCAAAAAGATATGAATATATTTTATTCTTCAGAAGGCTACCAGAATTATACTAATGTATTTCTGTTCACAGAGTATGAAGTTAAAAGCTAACAGGCAAAGGAGCATTAGAGAAGATGAAAAATTGCAAGGATTCCCACTAATCCTGTTTGAATGCACGGACATCCTAACACAACTCAGGTCATAGGCTGAAAAAAATGGTGCCAAACAATGCATATGAGCTGTAAACTGCTAACCTTTTCTATTCTATGCAGGTAAATCTGTCCATATTGAAAAATAATCTAGAAAATGGGAATGTCTTTAAACCCCAGACAAATTCCTTAATTAGGATGTTCTTTAGTTGGTATATGTTTAATCAGAAATGAGACCTCTCTTCATATTTTCTTTACTTTCTGCATGTCGGATTTCAAGACATTTAGATTACAAAATAAAATTTAAAAGCAGGTTCTGCAGTAGGAGAAGCCTTTTGTGTTCCTTAAGATTCTTATGTTATAAGTACCTACAGGGAGTGCTTTTCATTAGCTGGAGAATGAAAGAAGCAAATGTTATTCATGCAGGCCCATGTTTGTCATTTGTTGATAAGCAGTCAAAAAGTCAATGTGACCCATATGTCCAAACAATATGCTGCTGGACATATTTTTCCTAATGCACTGCATTAGGTCATGCATTGTATAGCTAGCATATGCATTTATTCTCTTGTATTTTCCTTTGTAGAAAATTATAAAACAATATTTGGCACAGTAATGTAAGTGGTTTTGTTCCTTTATTAGTCTTTTGCATGAAGGGCAGAGGTAATGTGGTTGGTCCCCTTCCATCCAGCTATTTTCAGCAAGATGAATGAGAAATTATCATTGTGAATTATTATCCTGGTTCATATTCTAGACTACTTGTGAGAATGGAAGTAAGTGGTGGATAGCAGAAGAGATGTTCTAAGTGTAGTTGTGTCTGTGGTGTCACACTATACATGAGCACTGCTTAGGCCACACCTCAAGGGCTGTGCCCAGTTCTGGCCCTCTCACTTCAAGAAATACAGTGAGGGGCTGGATCATGTCCAGAGAAGGGCAACAGAGCTGGGGGAAGGTGTGGAGCACAAGTCCTGTGAGGAGCAGCTGAGGGAGATGGGGTTATTCAGACTGGAGAATAGGAGGCTCGGGGGTGACCTTAACACTCTCTACAACTGCCTGAAAGGAGCTGGGTGGAGTTTGGTCTCTTTTCCCAGGTAACAAGTGATAGGACAAGTGGAAATGGCTCCAGGTTGCGCCAGGGAAGGTTTATTTTGAATATTAGGAAAAATTTCTTCACCAAAAGGGCGGGCAAGCATTGGAAGAGGCTGCCCAGGGATGTGGTGGAGTCACCATCTCTGGAGGTGAAAAGACATGTGGATGTGGCACTTAGGGAGATGGTTTAGTGGTGGATTTGGCAGTGTTAGGTTTACAGTTGGACTTGATGACCTTAAAGGTCTTTTCCAAAGGAAATAATTTTATTACAGACACAGGCATCTGATTAAAATGCTTAATATAAATTTAATTTTACTACAGGGATTTGAAATTGAACCTTTTAATTAGGTATCTTAACATGGATTAGAACAAGGAACTTTTCATTCCTGAGCACAGTTTGATGGACATTGATCAGCATTGCCTTCTGGCACTTTCTGTTATTACACAAATATATGTAAATGTGTGCCTATACATCAGTATATAGATAAGCTGTCCCCAGTGTTTGGCAAAGCTGGAACATAAAAATCCTTCATCAGTGGCAGGGATGGGCAGGGATGGTAAGTGACTCAGGAAGTGACTCATGTGGTCAGCAGCTTTAAAACTGGCACTGAGAAAAGCTTAGAGTACAATGGAGCGAGATGTCAGAAAACAGTGACTAGAAGAGAAGTACTGTATGATGTGCTAAAATTGTCCAAAAATGTTGATTTGTCTCATAGCTGTATTCTACTTTGGACTAGGAAAGAAAAAAAAAGCTGCTTTCAGTTGTACTTATGCCTTTATGAGCAAGTCTGAAAAATGTAGAGAAAACATGGATACCAAAAGTGGATGAGGTGCTCCCTTGTGCTTTGTCCCATACAGAGCTGAGATCCTATGTTGCATTCGTTCCCTTCTTAATACAACTGAAAGACATGACAGCTTTTTAAGTCACAGCATAGCTCTGAGAAGTTGGTTTTCATTCATTCTGTTTTCTCCCAATTGTCAGCCCCTGTTTTGGGTATGACCTGCATGTCATAGTCCAAAACCTATCACTGCATATTTCCCATAAAAGAAATAAATATAATCTGAAAGGAGGCAGGTTACTAGGAAATTCAGGACTGTTTCTCTTGAAAGCCTGTCATCCTTGTAATGGCTGTATTTTACTATGCCTATTGTCATCATCATTAAGGACTTCTGGAATGTGTAGACAAGGCTTATTTGAGTGGCATTTAATACTGCAGAACCCCACATGAGTAGTGCAGTTTGATGTTTTTTCTAATACTTTGGCTTTAAGCCTTTAAAGGTGCCTTGCTCTTGCTTAAGATTTAAACTGAATGTGATGTAGAATGAAATCAGAGCTGTAAAATTCTCTATCTGCTTCATCCATGCAGTTACATTTTCTGGAATAATTCTTTGTGTCTTTGTTAAGAGTATTCCTTTCTCAAGCACTATCAACTGGTATTTGTTACCTTTGTAAGTTCAGTAACAGTCAATGGTACACAAATGTACCTGTCAGCCTGGAAAGAGGGACTAAGAGGGAAAAAAGCACTTTTTTAGGGTCTTATATTCACTATCAAGGATTCTGAAAGTCATTGTAAAATATATTTGGATATGAAAATTAGAAAAGGCAGAGGACTACTGTTAGCTCTGTATTAAGTTAATCAACATAAATTTAATGCCCCGGAGTCCTCTCAAGATATCTGGCCTAGTGGTATCTTGTCTTCTATATACTCCATAGAGTATGAAGTCTTCAGGGATTTTTAGGGCACTTATCAAGATCCCAAGATTAATTAAAAAAAATTATCTGCCTCCTGAAGGACTAATTAGAAATAGTTTTTCTTTTTAATTCTTAAATATTACTTCGCATTATCCTTGATTTCTGAAGTAGTGGATGATAAAAAGGCAACAGTCTAATCTGATGATAGCTTCCATCCATCTTTTAAACACTTCACTCTTTTACTTTGTTCTTCACCCATGGCAGAAGAATATTCTTTACAGTTTACACTCATAACTTTGCTTGCAAAAGTCCCAGTTATGATATGGTGGTTCAATAGCTTCATATGTAATACTCTCTTGATGGAATATTACCAACTGTATTTTTCTTCTGCTTGTATACTCTTTGCTTTCAAGTCTCAGTTGAAGATGTTTGGTTTTCCTTTCTTGTTTCTAATTTCCTGTTTTAATTTCTTATGACTTTGTAAATAGTGCAAAATGTTGGGAAGTATTAGTAGATACTCCCAAAACATATTATTTTGATTTTCTGAATGGTTAAATTGCTTGTTTTATTATTTTCTAAATTAATATGTCTTAAGTTTTTGTTAGGTTAAAATGCCAACACTTAACTGAGAACTCACACCCCCTCTACCCCCCCACCCCCATTTAATCCAACCAGATACTAAGTTTTCAACTGCTCAGCAGTGTCTGAATAGTCACTAAAAGCACCACCCTTGGCAAATTTGCCCATAATGACAGAGAAATAAGATCAGGTATTAGATTTGGGGTGTTTTCTCTTTTTTTTTTTTCCTTGCCAGGCCTTTCTCTCATCCTTATTGCCTCACTGGAATGTTTGCTTCCTCTTTATTTTCTGGCCTTCTACTACCAGAAAACTATTCTTTTGGATTCACACTCTTGGTTGTGTATTGCACAACCAATTGCACTTTCCAATTTCTTTTGTGCCTGTACTCAGCTGACGTTTGGCCAGATGGAAGCTGCTGAAAATAGAATGTTCTTCAGCTAAGGACAGCACAGCAGATGTAATGTTCAGCCCAGGAAGAAGAGTTGAACGTGGCAAGAACAGAACTTTAAGTGAGAGACAGAGGGAAAAGAAAGGTGAGAAAGACAAAGCAGCTGAATGCCTTCTCCAGGTGTGCCTTCATTAGGTCTGCTAGAATTGTGTCTGGCAAAAAACTTTGAGCTTTTGGACCTGTGTTCATACAGCATTGGAATAAAAGATAGAAACATAAAATAACAACTATAAAGACTGACATGCTGAGGGTGAGATAAGCAGGCCTCCTTCTGCAATGGAGCAATGATGTGCTTTGCTTGTCCCTTTCCTTACACAGTTTGGACCTGTGGGTTGCTTTACTGCTCTTGGCTGCAGTGTTTGTGTTCTACAATTGGTTTTTGTTTGCACAAAAACCGCATGGTTTTAGAAGATGAGATGAACTCCATAATGTAGGTCCCTAGTTTAATGTAAAGACAAAAATGTGCCATGAGCCATTTTTGGAGAGTGAGACAACATTCCAGCAATGAATGGTAGGAAAAAAAACTTCTGTTCTGGCCATTTTTTGCTGCTGGTATTCAAACTATAGTAGGCATGTTAGAAGTGGCAGCACTATGACTTTGCTTAGTTCAGATCTCACATGAAGTTGTTAAAGAAGCATTGACTTTGTTGCAGTTGCTCTAAATGTGTTTTTATTGTTGGAATATATTGGTTAAATAGAGTTTAGTGTTGTGGCCACCTGTTTTTTAAATGTCTGTTCTGGAGATATCTATCTATGAATAAAAAGTACTATCCTTGTTAACTGAACATAAAAACCAAATTCAAATGCCAAAAATGATATCTGTTTTCTTCCAGTGAGTGAGTCTGTTATGTCTTTTACAACACTGAGAGATAGACTTATTGTTTATGATTGTATTGCAGTTAAATATTGATTATGCAGCCACCATGCAGTGTTTGTCAGGTTGTTGCAATCCAGTCATGTAAAAATACTTTGCATCCATCTTCATGAATAATTCCCACTTCAGAATTTGAATGGAAGGGTTGCACCTTAAAAAGACCAATCATGATGTCTCAGTTTAGCTGCAGTTGCACTGTCTTGTCTTACTGATTTTACTTTGGAGGCACTGAATGTCAAGGCTTTTGGTTTCCCAAAGTGATTCTGAATGCCTTACTAAGAATCTGCAAGTTTCCAGTGTGTTTTAGTTTTCAGACAATCAAACCATGTCATTTCTGTTACAGACTACAAACACACTGAAGAAATCAGAATTGGTAAGGGTTTTTTAACTTTTTTTTGTGAAAGGAAAATATATTTCATAGGGTTTTCATTTTCTTCTGTTTTTAATGTAACTACATAGTGTGAAAAAGCTATTGGTGCTAATGAGTGTTTTTCCCAGAAAAGGTGGAGAAGGAAAATCTCTGGATGAAGAAGGCTTAGTATGACCCACAACCTTCTGAAAAAATGAAGAATGAATTCCTGCATTTATCTCTGACAACTAGTATGGCTGTGATTTTTTTTTTAAATCTCTCTGCCAGGTATCTTTTAGAAATCCCTAATAAGTCACAGTTTCTCTTGCTCAGTATCTGACTTGCTGAACAGGGTACTGGATTCAAGGGAATGGAAAAGAGCTGAGTTGGAATGCTAGTGATTTTATGTTTTAAATTAGACACAGATCATACAGAATGCATAAGTAATTCAAATGGAGCATATTCATTTGTATCTATAAATAATCTTGAAAAATAGAACTGTTTCCAGTTTTATTTGGATTTTCTTCCAAAATATTTGTCTTGTGGATATGTGAAGGAACATCTCTTCATTTTGTTATGGAGTCTTAAGTTTCCTAATTGTAAAAAGCCTAATTTGTATGGAATGAAGGACGTTTTCTTTATGCTGTCCATGATAAAATTGGAAGGAGATCTATTCTTATTTAAACTGTCTCAGGCAAAACAATTTATTACAACCATAAAAGTACTATTGATGCAGTTGTAAGGAATAAAATTTTAGAGACATGTCCTGGCTATTTTCACCAGCCAGAGTTCAGGAGGAGGCTAATGTAATATTTTCTTTTAGTTTGGAGGAGCAAGAGAAAATGAGGGTAAGCTTTATTATTACTGTTATTATTATCATTAGCATTGATCTTATGAGAGGTTGAGAAAAAGCTGTTAAGCCTAAAGAATGTTGATATTTTCTTTCAAAAGAATGAAACGCAACAAGAAATAGTCTTTTGTTTTAGGTGCTGTTAATGGATACCCTCATGAAATAATGCAAGCACCTCCAAATATCTGTTTTAATTTATTGCATATTTAATATTGCTGAAAAATGAAAGGGAGTGTTTGTCAAATCTGCATAAAGTTAAAGTGAGGTTATGAGAATTGCATTGTGTTCCTTTCACAATAAAGTTCATTCTTCCTGTTTGGTTTTTAGGGTCCAGTGAAGATCTAACTTTTTTAGGTCTGAATCATTCTCAGTTGCTTTCAGTCCACTTTTACTGTACATGCAACACCTCAAGATCAAACCAATCACTGCCACAAAATCCAGTGAGACTGAAACAAGTTTCTGTGTCTGCAGTTACGACATCCCTTCTTTGAAACTGCTTCCACTTTCTTTAACAATAGTCTCCATGTCTGAGCCAATAAGCTGTCAAAGAAAAAAAAGTCAAATTTAGATGATATAGGCATGTCTACCTTAATCTTTATAACCTTTTTTTAGACCTTCACAGCCTTTTGTATTTCCTTTCTGCAAAAATACTCTCTTTGACTATGGTTAATTTTATCATCTTGCTTAGAAATAGAAGGAGAGTAAAAACTCCAGACAGGTAACACTTTAAATGACCCAGCAATGACCAATTAGCATAAGATTGCAGGGTAAAAGAGGAATTCTGTACCTCAAGCTACTACAGTTTTAATAAAAATAAATTTATATAATTCTTGGTCAGGGTAAATGGATGCTGCTACTAAGAAGTCAACAGATTTAGACTTCTTAACTTGATACAGGAGTATTAAATCATTGTTTTCTATATATGAAGCATCACTTTTAAACAAGCAAACAAACATCAACCCACCAAACACAGAAAACCTCTATCCCAAAACAACTCCCTCCCTTCCCTCTTGAAACTGCTGAAGTGTTCTTCAGGTCAGTGCCATGCCCTTGCAGCTCTCCATGTGTGAACAAGCTGATGGGTGGTCTCTGACCTGGGCATGCCTGTGTGGCTCCCAGCCCTGCTGCCCACATCCCTCCTCAAACCGCCCCATCTGCAGCAGGGGACAGGGCAAACTGCCACCTCTGCTGCTCCCAGGTGCACCTTGCTCCCACAGGAAAGAGAGAGGCAGATGAGAGGACTATTTTAAGGGTTTTGGGTGCTGACCCACCTACCATGCTTTCAGGTGACATGATTGGCTTAGTGAGTTAATGAACAGCTATGCACCCATCTGGGATCTTGTTCTGGTTTTGAGACAAAACTAATTTGACTGCTCAGCTGGGCTTTCCCCTGCCAGATCAGGCTTCCCTGAGATCCATGTCCTACTTACCAACCATATTTAGCTTTGTGTTTATGTGTGTAACATTCCTTGCTGAAGCTATGTAGTATCACATGTCTCAGCATGGCAAAATGAAAAGATTGTTGTTGGATTTTTTTAATTTAATGCTTATAGCTGAGAAATCTGAGGTAAATGCTTCATTACCACTAGGCTAGGAAGTCACTCTGTTTCCATCAAACTGCTCTTGGGACATCAGCTTTTGGGACAGAGAGGCTGTTTAAAGATAAAGCTGCCATCCACCTTCTGTCCCCTAATGCAGTAGGTTAAAAAAAAAAGTGTGTGTGAGCAAGATTTCTGACCATGAACAAGAGGAAGCGTATTTCCATGGAATTAGAGTTCATCAAATCTGATAAAACTGTGTAGACCCCTAGAACTAAAGTGAGTCCAGCTGTGTTCTCTGCATTTGACTTTATGTTATATTTCATGGGTATACATAACAATAGGTAACAAAGTTTGTTTAATTTATAATGGTAACACTGAGTGTTTAAGAATTAATAACATGGTGATGAGTGACTCTCAAAATATCCAGAGGTTTGTTCTAGTTTGGATAGCTGTAAAAAGTGCAGATGATTATCTGAATGCATTGCATCTCTCAAAACAGACTGGAGACCCCAGAACAGAAGAATTTTGGCCACTGTGAGAATTAATTTTGAACTGAATGGAGCAGTGCCCAAGGCAGCTGAAACCAAATGGTAGCAATCAGCGGCAAAGACAGTGAGAGAAAAATGCAAAAACCACACAAGTTGTGTAGCCAGTTTCATATCTGTTTAACTCTGGCATGTTTTTTCTTCTTGGCTCTAAAATCTCTTGGCGTGTAGATGAAGATATCCAAGCACTTTGAGCAGAGATTTACTCTTCATCTCTTTGAAAAGGCTTTATGCCTGCAGTTAAGGAAGTTCAGTAGAAACCTGCATCTTCAAACTGAGTCCAGTGTCAAATTTTAGTCTGTCCCATCCATACTACTTCCACTAGAGGAGGCTGGCTCCAGACATCATGCTCCCTTCAGTGTTTAAGGCACAAAGGAGAGCAGTCTGCTGTCCAGTGTGGAAATCAGAAGCTGGGATAGGGAGTTGGCTTGTCTGTAGAGCAGAAAGAGTTGGCATAAACTGTTTGAAACACAGCAAAATTGCAGGTTGAGAGATAAGGAGCTTAACTACAGATTTCCAGGTTTTTTTTACATGTAAGAGATGTATATTTTAAAGAACGATGTATTCTCAGTCTTAATTCTGATTTCCCTAAGCATTTTTGTTAAGAAAGGCCTTTATTTTTACTAAAATGCCACTTTGGCACTAAAATGACAAAAATGACTGAATAGTTTACAATTCTAGATGTAGTGAGACTTTAATTGCACCAGAATTTCATGTGAGGTTGACACCTCTCTAAGAAGGCTGTCAAGAGCCTGCAAGTTCAGTGAGCATGTTTCATGCCCAACTAGAGAGCTTTAACTTTTTGGCAAAACCCAGGCTTAAAAAAAGACTAAAATATATTTCATCTGAGATACCTAAACCAACCATTCATTGAGGAAATCCTTTTTGATTCTGTGATATTCAAGGAAATATGCGTTTTTTAAATATAATAGTTTCTCTATAATGAAAATTAGTATTAAAAGTTCATTAGAAATCTGATTTGCCAGTACTTATTTTGTATATCTCCGTTGGAAAAATTCTTTGGCCTAAAAATTCTGCCGTTAATCCCTGGGTGAATTAGATTTATTTTTAAGGGTCAAGTAAATTAATCAACCCCTCCTTGTTTTTATTACAGAACTCTAAAACTTGCCAGATGCTGCTGATGAGGGATGGTTTATGAGGGTCCTTGTCAATGGCCTGAGGTAGCATAGAAGTACAAGGTCAAGGAGGTTATTATTTGAATGTGCAATGTGATATTTTATGTTTTGCATTTATTTTAAGAGAAATAATGGACGTGTGTGAGGGCATTTGAAGTGCCCAGCTTTTTCTCCTGATAGTTTTGGGTTACTGTCTTTAAAGAAAATTGGGTTGTTGGGGGTTTTTTGGATTTTGTTTGTTTATTTTATTTTGTTTGAGACAATGAGCAATAATTGTCTGAAACTTGTCCTTTGTGTCTATGGATACAGATCCTTTTGATCACACCCACTGCTCAGCAAATACTAAACATGTGGTAACTGCCCTGCAAGTTTGTCAAAAAAACTATAGAGCTTGGGCTAATTTCTTAGACTTCATTCAGTATGTTTGGTTTTGGTCACATGAATTGTCTGTGGTTCTTGGGGGAAATAAAAAAAAATCAGTGACAGGTTTACAAGCTGAGATGCTGATTGTATGGTATAATTTGCCTCCATAATGAAAAGTTAACAAAAATATGAAAAACTTACATAAGATAAAGGCAAAGACTGTAATTTTCACCAGTTCTGTCAGGGAAGCTTTTGAACTCTGTGCCAACCATTTCACATATATCCAAATTATTAATTTTTTTTGGAAATAGCCCTTTGTGCCCATTGAGGGCTCGTTTGCATAGGAATTTTTAATCTCTGAATTCTTTAGCTGTTGAACAGGAAAGAGGCAGAGAAAGAAGAGAGAGGTAATATAACATTCAAACAGCATTCCTGGAAATCAAACCTTTCAGATTTTTCAGTGTCCTAGTGTTAAAAAACGGTTTGTCTGATAGTTTTGTGATAAATATCATCCTCTGGGTACAGTCTAGACAAGAGATATTTTAAATGGAAAGGCGCCTTTCCTTCCCTCTGTTACAGGAATGTAACAATCCAGTGTTGGGGTTGTGGTTTAAAGGAAACCCTTAACTTTTGACTATGGAATTATTGGCATGGCCTCCTTATAAAGGGTTGGAAAGGAGTTTTCCAGTTCTTTACATCCAGGAATTTTTCTGGTCCCTCCACTTTAGGGGAGGAAGTGATGTTGCTCAGGGAACTTGGTGACTCAGTGGAGGAGCTGGTGGAGAAAGTCCTCATCCAGTTGTTCTGGATCCATCAGCAGTAAAGGATGCAAAAGACACATTCCAAGAAGAAGTGATAAATTTGGCAGCACTCATGTGGATTGTCTCAGTGAAGGGAAACAGACATCAGAAAAGCAGAGCAATTTTATTTAGTCATGACTTGAATCAGAATCTTCTAGTTCCATTAATTTAAATGTAATAAAAAATTATTACGATGTTTCTTATGTATGTATCCTTTAGCAATGTAAAGCCAACATCTACATTTTAGTTACTCAATTAATTTATATTTTTGAGTGATATTATATGTAGAAAAATTCATCTGTTAGGTTAAAAAGGAGAAAATTGTTCCTTACCTCATTGTTTATGGTGTAAGCTGACACAGGTTAATGAGGGCAAAGGAAATAATCCAAGGAATTCGATTTGGCTCTACATACAAAAGCCAGAGAGGCAAATCTGTAGCATGAATTTCAAAGCTATGCTTCAGAACATCATTTATATGCACCTGCATGAACAAGAATTTTTATTTCCAAGTGGCTGGTTTTATGTCCACTAACTGTACGTAGTGTTTGTCCACTCACCTGTGTACTCCTATTGGGAGAATGCATGCAATTTCCAATGAAGCTGTTGCTTGCTTCCAGAAAGCTGACCTGAAAATGTGAGACAGATAATGTCACACTTGGAGGAACCTGCATTTATTACTGCCACTAAAGTAAAAGATACCGTATCAGGAAATAGCACTGATTTTTTTTTTTTCTCTTTGCAGCTACCTGCACTATATAGTTGTGGTTTATTGATTTGCCTTTATTACAATGTTGCTTATATACTGTATATCCAAATTTCACTTTAAATTAGAGCTGAATATGGTAATTTTTTTTTGTCTGAGGTTTGATGTTTTTCACTTTTCCTGGATTTGAAAAGGAGGACAAATGCTATTTTATGAGAATCTGTGGTCTCAGGTCAGAAACCAGAATCATCTCCAGAATGCAGACTGACGGCACATTTCTTTCTCTTTAAATTCTGGCAACTACATAAAAATTTCAAATAAAAAGTGGATTCAAATCCAGGTCACTGGAAATAAACAGCTAGCATTTTAGTAAAAATGGTTATGTAGAAATTTACTGCACTTTGTTCTGATCACTTTATACAATCTGTGGTTGCGGGGGTCAAAGGAGGTCTGAACCATACAGATTTAAATGTTGAAGCAAATCAGTGACACCATTAATTAATAAATATCTTGTTGGAGGGATGGAGAAAGAATGTTTATTTTACCACATTCAACTGAACTATACAGATGGATATGGGATTCCTACTGAAGTATGATCCTCATGTGAGCTGAGTTTTAGGATTGTGTGTTTTGCTTGTGACAGTATTCCAGAACAAGTTCAGTTAGTTCACATAACTAAAGTAGTAGTAGTAGTAATAGTAGTAGTAGTAGTAGTAGTAGTAGGTCAAGCATCCTGTCAAAGGATTATATTCTTGTTATGTGTTCAACAATAAAAATTCTGAAATTATATAATATGCAAATACACGTATGTTCAACACCAGCACTGTAAAATTTCTGCTTTTGTTGTATCTTGCCTTCACTATAACTTCACTAAAGGATGATTTAATAGAAATATATTTAAACTACATTTTTATTATCTAAAATCACTGGACAAAGTTCTGTTAGTTTGAGATGGTCATTTGAGACCATACAAACAGTATGAACAGGTAGACATTTATTGACAACAGGAGATAAAACTGGAGCATTTACTTGTCATATACTCTCTTTTTACTTTTTTTTTTTTTAAGAGAGAAGTATGCGCAGTTGTAGCTTTTGAAGATGAAACAGAAGGCTGATACTAAAAATTGAGTTTGTCCAGTAAACCTTTCTGTGACCTGAAGGAATGGTAGGTCTAGTCACAAGCAGCTGTCTTAACTGAATTTTAACAGGCTTTGATCAAAATCCCATAAATCTTCATTGTATTCATCAGCAGTTGTATTTTGTCTTGTATGAGCCCACGGCCTTTATGTACCTGAGATTAGGGACATGGGATTTCTGTCCCACATTATTCTTGGACACTGCAACTCACTGTGTTCTGCTGCAAAAATAAACTCCAAAGAGGAATCCCCCAAAGTTTTAGTGAATCCATTCAATAAATCATGTGAAAAGGAAAAAAATAGAATCTGTTAAGCCAAAGGGAAGTGTTAGGGAGTGTGTGGGTTCATCTGGTCAGATTCCTGTAAAGCAGTGTTTACTCTTCATTTTACATATGCTCTATGTGTTGATATGACATCATTCCCTATAAAGTTAGGAATACAGTGCACGCATAACTATGAGTTTGTATGAGATGCAGTGAATCTCATGAGAGAGGGAACATGACATAATTTAAAGTTGGAACCTGGAGTGATTTATGAAAGTCATTGTCTTACGGATTTAGATATTTTCCATATGTTGTTGTAAAAACTCTGTTTTGTATTGTGTGTGTAAAATGTGTAGCAAATTAGTTTCAATACAACTTTCTTCCTTCAAAATGTTTTGGTTTTAAAATGTTGATGTATTTTTTATCTCTAGTCTGTGATACAACACTGTATTTTTATGGAAAGAACACTGTAAAGTAAAAGATTTTCAGGTGACTTTGCTAAAGTTTGGCGTGTTGGACAATAAGTGCTGCAAGTGCTCTTGATGCTATAACATCCTATTGCACTGGATTTATGGCTTGACTTCTGTACCATGCTTAGCTGATAAGGAGTATGCCCTGGGTCATGCTTGAAGCCCTGAAGGTACTGTGCTAGTATGGAAGGAAGAGAAGAATTTTTTGTCTTACCAGATGTAGCCCATTATACTTCTATCTCATTTTATTTTGGAAATTATTTGAAGATGGATATAGTTACATTAAAATTATGTGATGGTAACATGGTTTCTGAAAATATATTACTGCCTGTGGCATTAAAATACTCAATTTAATTTACCATAATATAAAAAATAATTTTATTGCAGGGAGACTTTATTATCTGTTAGTAAGTGAATGGACATTTATTAATCAAATAAATCAACACCACCCATGGCAACCTGCCCCAGAAGTACCTGCTGAGGAGAGATGGATGAACAAAGCATGAGGAAAAAATTATCTGGTTTGTGCTGTGCATTTCTGCTTGCAATTTTCTAGAATTTATTCGTTGTTCAGCATTATTCACCAAACCGTGTCTGCAGAGTAGTTTGCCTTGTAGCTTGTTCAGAAGCAATTTGTAGTGAGTATGCAACACATACTTCAAGCAGAGAATATTTGTCATTAATATGGGGGCCAGTTTTTTTTCTTTGTGTATGATCTCTTACTCAGAAAAAAGTTTGTTGATGACAAATGAGGCTCCTCAGTATTACTGTGATACAAATTAATAATAGCAAGAATTATTATATCCCTTTAGCTTTGTTTCAGACCCTTCATAATGATCTCCATAGACTTCAGTGGTATTCAGACCAAGCTTTAAAGTACTTTTTTTAGCACTGACATTTGTGACAGACGCTTTAAAATACATTAGGCACACTTTCTGTACTTGTTTTTAACAATCTTTGTTTTGTGTCTTTGTCTGTCAATGAAGTTTTTACTAAGATATCTATGGAAATTGCAAAGAAGATATAAATCCACCTGAAACAAATGACTCAGATACCATTAGAAACTGTGAACTTCCTTTTCCTGCAAATGCAAACCAGGGTATGTGTTTTTAGACCTTCTCCCACGTACCTATCTTGTAAGGCTTTTAAATGTGAAGTGGTGTGAAATAGCATAAACCAGACACATACCTACTGAGAGCTCACTTTGCAATTGTTTAAAATGTATTTTCAGAAACATAAAACACCATCAGTGCTGAAAACCAGCAATTCAGTCCCTAGATTAAATGCATCACAAAGAAGCATGCGGCTGGAGCACCGTGTTTCCTTGGTTTGTTTCTTTCCTTGCTGTGCAGCCATGAGGCTGGGACGGGTGCAGAGGGGTGGGCTGAGCATGCCACGGAATGGCACAGTAGCAATCCTTTGGACATCCTTTACTGCATCCTTTGCACTGCTAATGTATCAGTCCTCCATGGCTCTCCAGACTCCCGTGCTGTGTGAGCTTGCTGCTGGGAGGGCAGAACAAGTGTGGCTGTAAAGCTTTAACATCTGTGGTAGCCACCAGTGGTTTGCTGCATGAGCTCTCCAGCAGGTAGGACAGCCTGTTCCTTGGCTCTGATATCATTAACCACAGCCACTGCTGCTCACCCCGCTGAGGGTTGCTAATGGATCTTTTGGGGCTTGGGAAAAGCTAGTCAGACAAACAAGTATTCTCCTCAGAGCCTAAAGAGCAGGACAAACAACCCTTTCTGAGGCAGCTGTGAAAGCTGCTTCTCTGTGCGTAGGGATACAAGGCACATTTGCTTGGCAGAATGAAATTTATCCACTGGCTGGGGACTGGAACAAGGCACATGGGATTCCTCCACTCTCAGGAGAGTATCTGAGGTATAAACATGAAGTGAGGGGACAGAATGCAGATTCTGTGAGTGGGATGCATTGATGCATCAGTGCTTGTTCTCAAGCCTGTTTACCAGAGATTAAAGCATTATGAGCATGTCAGACAGCTAATTTAAAATAAGTCTATGGTTGCCTCTTCCATCTTTATCTGGGCGCTTAAAACAATTTATCATCAGCTGCTTCCTTCCTGTAGGAGCTCTGGAAATCCCATTCTAGTCTACCTCGTATTCTAATGTGAATCAATTTCATTTTTCTCTCCATAGGTGATATGTCTAATTAGAGAAATGGGAGCTACACATGACAGCCCTGGGAGACCCTCTTCTAAGTGGAGTCCCCCCAAGGCAAGCACTGCAGCTCTTCTTGTTACTAGTTTGAATTTACCTTCTGCCCCATGTTTCTCTGTTTAAACAAGTTCTCTGTGGCTCCTCTCTTTTTCATGGAGGAACAAAAGCATTCGTTTTTCTGACGCTGTAATGAATCTTCTTCAGTGGCTTCATTCGGGTTCCCAGCAGAAATGAAAGTGGGAACCAAATGCACCCCCAGCATGGAAAAACTTCAATTGCCTCAGCTGAAGAAATCGCTAGTTTGGGGTTTCTTTCTTTCTCTGTTCATTCATGAACCTGGTTGGTGGTCATTGTTTGGATACCTTTGCTTTGACGCTTTGTCCCTGGAAGGAAAAAAAAAACCAAACCAAACCAAACCAAACCAAACCAAACCAAAAAACCCCCAAAAACAAAAACAACCCAAAACCAACCAACCAAACAAACAAAAAACCCAAAACAAACAAACAAACAAACCAACAAACCCAAGAAAACCCCACCCACCACAAAAAAACCACAACCCCCCCCAAAAAAAATCCCAAAAAAACCCAATTAAAAAAACCCCAAACAAACAAAAAAACCCCCCACACCCCCAAAAAACCCCAACCAACTAAAGTTGTGCAGGCCACAGAAGGTTATTCCATCTCCATGCCCAAATCCACCCCTTCTCCCGTCCGCAGGGCGCGTTGCCCCGCGGCCGCAGCAGGTGGCGCCCCAGCCCCTGGAATTCGGCCCCTGGAATTCGCCCTTTTCCCGGCGCGGGCTCGCGCCGCAGGCTCTGCCCACGCCGGGAACGTGCCCTGGTACCATCAGCGTCTTCAAGTGGTTCACGGAACGGGAGAAATGGGGAGTAAATAATAAGAAGTTTTGGCATCGGTGAAGATAGATTGGTTATTCACTTAGAATGTCTATGATCCAGGAAAGGATGTGGTTACTATTCCTAATGTTCTTAGGAGGAGGACCTTTCCGGTACAGGACACTTCATACCTAACAAATACATTGAATTATAATGAAAAAATTAACATGGAGTGATGGAAATCCACAGAAGAAAATAATTAAGCTATGGATTAGCAGTAATAGTTGTAGCTTTTTACACAAAAGCTAAGTGCATTACTGAACTACTTTTNTTTTTTTTTTTTTTTTTGTTTTTTTTCTTTAGGAAAGGTGATCGGTTCTCCTGTGCCAAGCAGCAAAGGCTTTCAGGAACGTGCTGCTAACTTTTCAGTTCAATCTAGCAACAGCATGACTTCATTTTACCCTGTTTATCAGAACACAAGGAATTTGGCAGTGCTTTTATACCGACTGCCTCCTCTAGTGACTAAAGCAGGGTTAGGCAGCTCGGATATTTGAGGCCCTAATGCCTGATTTGCAGCATTATTAATGCAGACCTGACAGGCTTTGGGTCTCTGTGCAGTTAATGGAGAAAGTAGATACAATTACTCAGGCACAGAACAGTGTGCTCCATGAATGCATATTTCATAAGCATTTTTTTGGTAGTAGTTTTCTGTTCTTTGAATTAGCACTGACTGCCTCCCAGTGCTTGATAATCCCCTCCCATTGTTTTAACAAAAATGTTCTGTAATAACTGGTGAGAAGAAGTAAATGTTGATAGAGAAGCCCTAAGAAAATGAAATTCGACATCTCTATGAAAAAGGGTGAAGAGAGAAGATGATCTGTCTTTCTGGGTCTGAAAAAAATAATTTGCAAGCAGGGTCAGTGACAAAAGCACTGACAGGAGTGTCTGTCAAATGTCCATCCTGATGCTCTCCCGGGTATTTGCAAAGCCCCTCTAGTCATGCTTCACCTCTGGGGCCTTGGAAAATAAGGAAATTGAGCAGACTGTAAGTGCTGTAAAGATATAAAAAAAATGAGGTGACCCCTATGACATTAGCCATAATAACAAAGAAGATTCCAGCCATAAAATAATAGTGCATTGCAGGATTTTTCTTGCAAATCGAGGTATAAAAAGGAGTTAGAAAGAATTACGTTTAACTCTGTTTTGTGTGAGGGTGCATTTTTTTTTTGTACGTCAAAGAGATTTTTACCTGTGGTTTACATTTCATTTCTCTCACAGGTGTTGGTTTCTAGTCCTATAGTCCAGTCACCAGGAGAAAACAGGAGAAATGAATGGTAGAAACATACAGACTAGTAAGGGAGTTTCTGCTGATGGGTGATAGAGCTGAATTCAGTCAAGAGTCTGACTTCTAGACAACCTGTCTGCAAAAATATTTCTTCTTTTCACTTGGTGTTGTGTAATTACCTCCCAAGATCCATTTGAGGTCATTACACAGTCATCATCTTAAAGTCTGATTTTTTTCCATAGAAATATCAGATATCTGGTATACGGTCAAGCATGTTTTACAGGATTTGATTTGTCTGGTACTTCTGCTCTGTGTACTTTTAGACTGGAGACACACAATACCTTTTTGTATCTAACTTTGCCATACTTACCCCCTGTGTCCTCTCTCATGACTTGGAATGGAGGCAGCCTGGTATCAAGACATTGGAGACTCCACCTGAAGGGACCTGAATCCCAAGTTCCTGGCTGCATTGCTGGAAAATATATGTTAATGACCTTCAGTCCATTGAAAACAAATGATAACTTATCATTCTGCTATTAGAGGAAAAGGAATTAATAACTTTTGCTTTTTCTTTTCTATATTTTAGAGACTGAGCTTGATACCTTTTCCTGGCCTTCCTTCATTGTTAGGTATCAGGCTTGATTCCCCCCTGTTTTCCATTCTGTATAGGTATTACCCTTTGTCCTGAGAAGCTGCAATATATTAACGTGTCACAAGAGTAACATTTAAAACCTATTTGTCAAAAAAATAAATAATGGATGCCTCTAGTAACTGTTCTCAAAGCTCCTCCTCAAAAAGCACTTCACCCAGAGCCATAGTATTGAATTAATGGTGTAAATATATTTATACAATATACAACCCTCAAAACTAAACTCAGACAAACCAATGGCATTATACATGTTCTATTACTGAAAGGATATAGAATTTAAAATACACCCAGACCCCAAAACCTGTGCCTGTTTTTTTGTAATCAGTGTACACTGCCAGTCAAGAAAGGCTTCAGCATACAGAGTGTTCTAAGTGTTAATAAATTCCAACATAAACATCAAGTCTGTTCTAAGGAAAAAATAGTATTATATGGTGTACAGTTGAAACTTTGAGCCTACCACAAATCCCAGAAGCTCACATTCCCAAAACAAATGCTCTCCATCAAATACCAAACAAAAATAACTTTTCAACAGAAGATGTCTCTGGAGTGTAGAAAAATACCAGCTCTCTTAGGACAGTCATGCAGGAGAAAGTTAGTAAATAGTCATCATAAACTCCAGCTTCTTCTGTGAGCTCAGCCAACTATCATGCCTGGGTGGTGGTAAGAAGAACAAGATTATTTTCATTTTCTCTATGTGACAAATTCCTCTGTTCTCCAGATTAAATGAAATATAGCCCTCCACTGCATCTGGTATAATAAAATTATTCCACTACCCCCTTCTAGTCCAGATGAGGCAATCAGAAATGAACACTTTTCCCTTACAGCTGCTGCTGCTTCTTTTGATCAAAATTGCTCTGTGTTCTCAGTGACTGTAAATCTGAAGGAGGAAGTGTTTTTAGGAGACAGAATAGACGTGCATCACCCTCTTTGGTAAACATTCAAGGCTTTCTGTGCTCTGGGGATTACAAAAAAAGCTCTCTGCATATTTCAGGGTCTCAGATGTTATTCTTTATTAATGGGATTTTCCACATCAAAATCTCCATGCATATAATAGGCATTATTCAGCCCAAATGAATTCATAATTAAGAGTTCAAACAATGTAAAATCCAGGAATTTTTTTTTTTGAGAATCTTAATAGATCTCACATTACTAGGCTGTTACCAGCCCAATCCAGAAAGGAATGAATAATGCTTAAACCATTAAGCCATTAGGGTTTTTGAGGAAATGGAAAGCATCCACCCTATCTAAGAAATCAACTCCACAGAAATTGTTCCATTGTCAAACGAACTGGGAAAGCAAGTCCATTATTTTATTGAGGGCTTTTTTGGTTTTGTTTTTTTTTTTTTTAAGTTAGCAGGGTTTCATCAAGACAGCTTCTTTTTTTAACTGTGCAGTATTATGTACAATGTTTCAACATAAGCTGAAAAATAGGATGCATTCATGGCAAGTGCTGTCACATGGGCTGCATTCCCAAATGAGACCATTCTTATTTCCAAACAATTGGTGATCATGAATTCTCACTACCTGCAGCAGTAACACCTCAAGCTATTTATCTGGGTCTCTGCCATCTCAGGGTATCCAGCAAAGATACTGGGTACATGCTGTGTGTGAATGGAGGTAGGATCACAAGTTGACAGAAGCCTGGAAAGATGAGGATGAGGAGACATTGCTCAGTGTAGCCTCATGGATATGTATGCAGATTGGATTTCATGAAGTTCCAGCTTAGAAGGAAATTTTAAAATATTTTGCCATATCTCTGCTTTATCTCAGGAGATACACTTCACTCAAATATCCCTTTTCAAATCCAACCACTTTGTATGAACTTCAACTTTGTAAAGAACTTCAGACCAAGTAGGAGATTAATTCAAGGCATAAAAAAAGCAGTATTTGAGGCTCCTGAGCACTATATTCCTTAGTGATCTGTGAGGCAGAAGAACTTTTGCCACCATCTTTCACAGTCCATCCTGGGGGGAAAATAATATTATGACATCTAACTTAGTGATTGCCCTCGTCCCAAGAATTCAATTGATATAAATTTCCATTTGAGTCTGTAAGATCAAGTGTGCTTTACATCTTTGCCATGCACTCATAGACTTTATTGGCTTATGCTGGCTACTGGAAAATTCTTTTCCTGCATATGATTCTTGGGAAACCAACTTTAAAATCAGGCAGCAGAGATGCTATTTTGTTAGAGCCTGCTAGCTTTCTAACAGCCTAGGATGATGTGGAGGGGAGATGAACACTTGGTGATCGGTCCAAATTCACCCAGTTTCACACCTGCCATACCACTGGCTGAAGAATAAATAGTTGGGTTTGTTATTATCTTTATTATCTTTAACACAACCTGTGATGAAGTAATATGAAAACAGAATATTTGAAAGAGACAATACATGCAAAGACTTTTTTAAAATGTAGGTTGAGGAATGTAAGAAAACCTCAGATATTTTGTACCAACATAAAACCTGTAAAACATCTCTTTCATTTGAAGAAATTTATGTAGGTATTCAGCAATTCTCTCATCTCAGAAAAAAAACCACTTCTTGATGGAATTCATAGCAAATATTTTTTTTTCTGAAAGTGATTTAAATACATCATGCACATTCAGTCTCCTCTCAATTCTCTCTCAGCAAGGAAATTGTCTCAGACTTCTTCAGGAAGCAGTTTTGAAAATCCTCCCATTAAACACAGACCCAGTTTTTGGAGGTGTGAGCTCTTTGACAGGCTCTACATCTTCTGTGCATGACTTTCCTGCATAACATTCTCTGGCTATGATTTTTCTTTTGCTTCTCTGAAGTGTTTTCATCTAGGTGCAATATTATAATCAGACAGCTAAATACTGAGGGCTTTGGGAAGAGCGGCACCCAGTATTTTTTTCTGGAACAGGAAGCAAGACTACAGCTGTACCTGAGAAAATTCCCTGTTCACCCCAGGGAGTCGAGTTGACCTGATCCATTGTCTCTGGCAGTATTCCACATCTGGTACTTTTGATGAAGATGGAAAAAAAAAATCCCTGTGCTATGGAATATCTAGCCAAATACATATATTATTGTGTAACATAGGACAGTGAAGTTACAAACTCATTGAAGGTTGTAGGAAGAAGGCTGTGTTGTTCCCCAGGGATGGGAGTTTAGAGAGTCAGAGAGTGAGACAGAGATTTCTGAAGAGGTCTGGGTTTTGAGAAGTGTAAGACTTTAAAGGAAGACACAGAACTTGGTCTGATGCCTCTCAGTGAATGTCCTGTCTCACCCACTGCAATCTTTTTTACCTGGAAGACAGTACTTTTCATCTTTTAATAGAATTTTTAAGGCATCTAGGTGAAATAATTGGTAATCTCATTCATTACTAGAAGCCTTTCAAGCATTATCTTCATGACAGTATTTGTGGGAACTTCAAGACCTTGAACCTGCATGTTTCAGATGGGAACAGGATTTCTAATTCTGAGGTCAAAAATACCTGCCTTAAGGTTTTCCAGGTTAAAGGTTTTGGGCTTGAGGTTCAAACAAGTACAAAAAGAGAATTTCCTTCCAAACTGTACTCCTTTTGAAGTGGACGTCAATACTTCTGGATTTTTCTATTAAAAAAACTCCAGCTAACTATTTCTGATTGGGTCTTCCAGTTTCACTGTCAAAAATATCCATATTCCATAATTGATGTCTTGTATTCCGTAGCAACCCACCTGCCTCCCAAGCAACAAAACCTCTTAAGAATTGTGCAGCTATGGATATTAATACCTCATCTATCTCATGCTGTCCATTTGAAAGTCATGATGTTGGTTTTTTACCCCTATGGTTTTATAGTTAACCTCTAGTGATTGGATCTATTTCATAATCAGTCTTATGTCTAGAATGCCAAGGAGTTTCCTCCCTTTTCTGTGTCAAGGAGTGATTTATACCTGTGCTTTCCAGGGAGCAATGTTAAGGCTATACCTTCCTTTTCCTGCTGTTCCAGAAACCAAGAAATTTCTACTTGTTTCTATTCCAACATTGTTCAGGGTTAGATACTGTTAAGAACTTGTATGATGGAGCAGTTCACAAATTACAGGATGCTTTTATGGGTAGTCATATCATAAAAGGGAGATATTTAATCCATACTCAGTTTTCACTGTTGCTTGTAAGGATCTTCTTCACAGCAGAAGAGAAAAAACACTTCTGAAAATGACAGTGTGATTACAAGAACAAAAAGTTGATCTGAAGACTTGTGGCAGTGTCCTGGTTTCAGCTAGGGTAGAGTTAATTTCCTTTCAGTAGCTGTTACAGTGCCATGTTTTGGATTTGGAATGAGAATGGTGTTGATAACACACTGATGTTTTGGGGTTTTGCTTAGTCACGTTTATCCTGGGTCAAGGACATTTTCCTTGGCTCATGCTCTGCCAGTGAGGAGGTACACAAAAGAAACAGGGAGGGAGCAGAGCTGGGACAGGTGACCCAAACTGACCAGTGAGATATTCCACACCACCTCCTGCCCAGCATCACCTGGAAGGGCGGCCAGCCTGAGTCTGGGAAGGGAGTCTGGCATCGGTCAGTGTGGGGTGAGCAATTGCATTGTGCATCACTGGTGTTTTCACATTTTATTACCAATATTATTATCATTTGCCATTATTGCTGTGATTTACATTATTGTCAATTATGACACTAACCTTATCTCAGCCTACAAGTTTTACTTGGATTCTTCTTCCCAATCCACTGAGGTGAGGGGAGAGAGGGAGATTGAGTGAGTGGCTGCATGGTGTTTAATTTCCAGCTGGGCTTAAATCACGGCAGGCAGTTAGACCAGGAACTAAATTTATCTTGTTCAAAGCATTTACTAGATTTTAGGATTATGATGACCATAAATTCTGACTAATAAATATGATAAACTGGGTACAAATTGAGGTGTGTATATTTACTTTGTTGTATTTTATATGAACGAGTGTTTGTATTTATGGAGATGTGTACAGATTATAGAGAAAAAGAATAATACAGCTGTCATCCTGTATGAGATGTGAACTTTGGACATTGAAGGAATGAGACAAAAATGATTCAGTTGCCTATATGTTACATGTATTCTACTGTAATATGGAGTTTCTGTATTGGAAAAACACTGGCATCTCTAGCAGAGAAAGCTTTACATTTGTTATGTTATTTGCAAGGAGTGTAAAATAGATGACTTGAATAATTTAGATTAAATTAATGGGAATAAGTCAAAATCCCCAAAGGAAGTCTTTTTCATTATAATCAACACAATCAAGATTTCAGGAAAAAGCATGTACAACTGACTGCAACATCAAATTAAAAATGAATAATATATCCTACAAAATGTACTGTTAAATGTCTATTACGAGACAGCACAACATTATGTAAATGCTACTTATTTTTTCTCCTCAAAATAAAAGAGGAGCTAATATAAAATGCCTCTTTGTCTGGTTCAGACATAATGTCACTGAGAAGATGGAAAGCCCAAAAAAAGCTCAGCTCAGCTCAAATTTTATGCACCCATGTGGTGTCCTATATTAATAACAATGATCTCTGGTTAAATAATTTTGCATTCTTGTAAAGTGGGCTAGGAGGATGCTTATTATTAATGGTAATGTCTGCACAAAAATGGTTTTAAGGAAACCATTAAGGATGATAGATAATGTTGGAAACATAGAAAGACGATAATGACTCCTTTCTCAGTGAGTAGCTGCATCTCCATAAGAGTCTAGCTTGTTCTCACTGCTCAGTATGTGAGTATTGCTCAAGCATTTGCATGTTTGGAAAAAAATGACACTTGAGGAAGAATGTGCCCTGTTGTACTGTTACAGTGTTTTAACTGAAGGAATTTTAAATTTCAGTGTGGATCCAGAAGGCAGTCACTTTCAGTGTTAGTGGAGACTCAAGAAATTAAATTTTTATGCCAGAAGATCTGTCAGGGTAAGTGGATGTTTATTAGTTGTAAATGGCCATAGAAAACTGAATATGTAATTCTGGTAGAAGAAACTTTAGTCTGTGACAAAAGAGAGTAGTTTCTCCACTGCACTGCAGGTGAAGTTTCAATGGTCTAATCTAAACATTATTTTGCTCTTATTTTCTTATTCTCCTCTTTCAAATGTCCTTAGTTTTCATTTCTTCCTTTATTTTTGCATTTCTTTGTATTTCTGCAAACCTTTTTAATAATCCTTTCCTTTATTTGAGACCATCGCCTGAGCCCTGGAGATGCTTCTACAGTCAGAGACCTACATCAGGGAGATGTTTCCCCCTCTGATTCTGTGAGGCAGCAAATGATGAGGAAGTGGTTTATGTGAGGACAACACTGCTGAAGGCAGCAGTTGGAGGCAGAGTGCAATAAAACTCCTCTTATGCTGCACTTCAGTCTCCATTCCAGGGGCATCCCTGACTATTTGCTGCAGGCAACTTCAGAATGCCTTGTGGAACAAAGTTGCAGCTTGTCCCAGTGGCCAGAGACAAATGGAAGGCTGGAATTGAAGAATTTTTTTGGCCAAACAAAAAGTTCATGTCACGGGTGCCTTCTTTCCTATGACTTGAGTGTAGAAGGACAAGCTGGCTGCTCCATATGTGGAAGGATTTCAGGAGCACCAGCTGTTATTGGGAACTTTGCTGGAACACACAGTCCCAAACATGAAAACTAGGAAAGTATAGGCTAATCTGTTCAATATTTGTATATGTAAGATATATATGACAAAACATATATATTTGAAAATGCCTTCTAAATGTCTACTTTAGATTTTACCCAGATATTGCAGGTGAAAAAAAAGAGCTTTGGAGCAATTAAAATATACTTTTTTTTTTCATTATTATTTTGGTCAGAACATCCAAAGAGCAAAGGAAACAGAGGTTTCTCAGACTAGCCAGAGGAAGAAGGGTTGTCATCATTCTCCCTTTGCCAAATAGCTCACAGGGTAAGGAATGCTTTGAAGGCACTGTCTCCTGCAAATGTGATGTAACCAGCAAGCTGAAGTAGGCTGTCCAGATTATGAACATTTCTGAGAAACTCTCAGGGTTTCTGAAGTGTAGGAGTTGTCTGACACCTCCTAGCAGATAATACTGGAGACAATACCACCCTGCACTGATCTCCTTAAAACTTCCTGCTCAATCTTCTCCCTCTCTTGGGAGCTCCCAGGACGTGTAGCCTTGTGTTAGGAAGATGGGGGAAACTACCCTAGTCTGAACACAGAAGGAATCTCTAAAATGTTTGCAAAGACAGCAACCAGGTGTCTTTGGAGGTCAGGCTGGATAGGGTTCAGCTGGGGAGGGCTGTTTCCCATCTTCTTTCAGGACTTTCAGCTGCAGCAGTGCAGGGCAGTCCGGGGAGGTTGAGCTCTGAGGAGAGGCTTCACCCCTGTGCTAGGAGAGGTCTGTTGGTTTCTAATATTGTTTTTTACTTCCCCTGTGATTGCTGGGGTGTGGAGGAAAGGTGGCTCTTTCTCTTTGTGCCACTGAACTGAATTAAGCAGCTGTCCTTAAGACTTGCTTCAGCAGGACAGCATAAAGAGGGACTGAAGTCTGACCTAAACCTGGATTTTGTTATGCATTTCTAAGTTCAGGTTTTGTCCTCTTACATCTGTGTAAATTATTTGGCCCTTTTCAGTGTTTGGATATAACACAGAGGGGAAGTTAGTCAGACATTACACTTTATTTCCTTTCTCACCCCATCTTTTGACGTTTTTAAAGTGATTGACGGGAAGGAGTATAAAGAGGATGCATTAATATTTAACTATGCTGCAACAAATAGTTGATGTTTTAAAAGTTTTCTTTCATTCAGACTGGTCTGGAGCTCTCTAGCCTAGTTTATTTTTGATTATAGAAATTCATTTCAGTTAAATCATTCTATTATCAGCAGGATCTGCCCACATTTGGTTAGACTAAATAGCTCTAGAAACCACAGTGTTTTTTCCAATTGCTTTGAATCAAAGTTGCATTAACAGAAAAAAACTTTTACTGAGGTTGGTCTGAATCTTGTTAATGCAGAAAAGTTGTATTAAGGGGTCTTTAATGCGTATCTGTGATGCTGTGCTAGTCACAGCTTTATCTTAGTCTTGAGAAAAGTCTGTGGATTGTCTAGTTTTCCCACTTAGAGTCTTGTTCATGCTCATGACTTGGAAGCCTCTATCTGTCCTTTTCTTTTGCCACTCTCTTGATCAGCAGTGTCCTTCAGTTCCATTGGTGCTTTACAAACTTATCTTTTGGCAGGTAAAGCTTACAGGTCAGAAATGAGAAAAATCTGTCTTATTTTTTCAAACAGCTGTATTTATGTTGTTGGTACATCTGCTTTTACTGAATGGCTTCATACAGCTATGTAAGACATGTTACATTCATTTCATGAATCCTTCATGGGTCCTGTCTGATCTTGTAATTGTATGTGCCATCAAACATTGAGGGGGTCTTGAGGGGAAGGGGGAAGTTGCAGGGTTGTAAAACTGGGGTGGTCTTTAGGTTTTTTGATGCTGTAATGTTGTTTTGTGAATTACCCCAGCAGTAGAAAGGGAGGTACAAGGTGATTTTGAGTTTTTTTTCTGTACAGCTCTTCAAGACAGAGTTGGTAAAATACCTCAGAGCCAGTGAGAAGGACCTCTGAGTGACATTAAAATGGGTTTTAAATCTATGCATAACACTACAGTTCTGTACATCATGCTGAAATGGGGAAAGGTGATAAAAGCATTCTGTAGATTTACAAAGCTATTTTTCAACAGTGGGTCATGTTCTAAATCCCTCTGCTCTTGCCATTCAAATATTGTGAGGGATTTACAGAACTCCATTTTCTCTCTTAAAGAACAACAACCAGATGCCATGTCAGAGAATCCCCATGGTTGAGTTTATTTATTTACTAGTGTATTCTCTTTTAAAATGTTTTGTGGTTCTTGGTAAATAAGAATATTGTCTGTGGTGTGATCTTCACAAATCTCCCCTGTTTTATTTGTGTATCTGATTAGTTCCTGCATGACAATGTATTAATATGTTAGTTGCTCTGTAAGTTCCTAACTTGCATACCATGTGTTTCTCCTGTTGGTGGTCCTAAGTTTGGGAGTGCAGAAAGTTTTTTACTGCTTCATGGCACTGCAGATCATATCCTGTGTCTGTTGGAATTATTCCTCCTCCTCGTTTTGTATAATCTTTCTTGCTTTAATTGGCTGAAGCACTGAATTAACACACTCTAACAATTTTTAAAATTTATTCGAGGTGAGACATAAATTACATTTAGTCTCTTTGAGACTGCATCTTAATGTATTGATAGATTGAATTCAAGATCCTATCATTCAAAAAATTTTTTATAAACTTGTTTAAATTTGTCTTATCTTTATGGAATTCTGCTTCAGCATAAATAACCCTTGACACAATGCTGAATATCTGAGGTTGGTGCTCAAAGAGAGGGCCATATTAGATGGAAAGTACCTAAAATAATTTGCTTTAAAATACATATTATATTGTATATTTGCTAACTACAATCCTCTTGTCTCTGGTTATTCCTTTTAGTGTAGGCTTCAGATTGTGAAAACGAATGAGAATCATCATGTGCTATGCTTCATGCTGAGATGTCATATTCACCAGGCACTGGTTCTGTCTCAGGCTACCAGGGTGATGTGGCCCATTACTCTGGAGTTAAATTCTGCCCTCTTGCAAAACTGTCCTATATCATGCCAGCAAATGTATTACTGCATAAAAAAAATTACATGAAATGCAATTTTCTCTGTGGTAATCTTAACATTTCTAAGACGTGATCAATTTAGATGTGGGAAGCAGAAATCCCCATGTTCAAGGAAATTAAGTGGGGTGTGGGAATGTTTCTTGTGTATCCCATCACGTAAAGGATGTGTTGTGGTTTTATTGGGAGCTGACTGAAACAGCAGCTTTTCACAAGTGAGCTGGATCTGAGTCTAAATGGACAGCTGTTAGGAGAACACACATGACACCTGCAGGGCACAGCTCTTCAGTTTTCTCTTCTGTTAAAAAGATCAAAATGGCTATTTCTTAGTTTTAATACGAATATGCCTCAATCTTTGCTTGTTTGCACAAAATTCATGTTAATTTAAGAACCTCTGTCCATACTGCTGCACGTTAGGACTATGAATCCACCTGTTTCTTGTGCCCACTTTCCCATATGAAGCACCTGGAACCAGATTTGGGTTTGTTACATGGAGACGTCAGAGAGGGTGAGGAAGACAGACTTGGATAAAAGGGAACCATAACTGGGGAAAGTGGAACTGAAAAATTCTAGCCAAAACATTTTTTGGGGAAAAAACCAAAAATAATTCTAGTGGTAGGGGAAAAAGAAGTCCTACTGCTGAGGTATATTTTATACTGTGAAATAGTTTCTCCTGATTAAATCCTGTCAGTGAGGTTTTCCTTTATTTAAATAAAAGCTCTAAAATATGTGTTCAGAAGAAATCTTGTGTGACTGGGGATACTTTGACCTGAATTCCAACCTTGCTCTGAAATTTTATATTTAGAAAATCATCAATTAAAATAAATAACAATAACAGTTGAATTATCACCTAATTTGTAGATTTTTAGGAGTTCCAGATTGGGCTGATTGGTCCAGTTCTTCAGTATTGCTTGCCATCATTCTCTCAGTGAATATGCAGTTATTTATACATGTAAAAACTCTGCAAACCTAATTCGTGAGAGTTCACTAATTGTACAACTTCAATGGTTGAAAGTGCCTTATTTATGCCACAGTTAATTAACTGTGCTAATTTCAGAACATTAGCCCTAGTGCTTGAGCTAGGAATACTCCTTTAATATCTCCTTTAATGTTATTGGGAAAGGTGAGCATGACTCCTGGTATACACTATTAGCAACACTCTTATATAGTCACTACAAAGGACTTTTGTTTTTGACTATCAGACCTGGCTTTTCTGAAGAACTCTGCACCTCACATGTATTAATTATCTAGATACTGAAGTGAGAAAATATTCCTGCATTTTAACAAGAACCCCTTTTCCTCTAAATATTAAAAAAATAGATGTTGCCTGCAGTTAAATTAAACTTCAGTAATCTGATCTTTCTGAAGATTTGGTTCAGGAAAACAAAAGAAAAAATAGCAGCTGTCATGGCAATAATAAGATTGACTTTTATAGTAAGGAAAAAACAATTTCTGTGTCCACATTCTGTGGGCTGTGTTTTTCTTTTTACTCTCTCAGTTATGACTTGCATGCTACATGCTGTTAGCAGTCCAACCTCACTAATAAACCACATTTTGGGATTGATCTAGGAGTTTCTTCTTCAGTGTCATGTACAATAGGAGCAAAGGAATAAAACACACTAATCTCCAGATGAATTTGGCATCTCTTCCTCAAAAATCCTTTTATTTTCCTTTGGACCCCCATAAAAGTCAAACTTATATAATAATGACCTCCAGGAAAGAGCTGGAGCTCATTTACTATTTGAATAGTACAAAACCTTTCATAATAGGTTGACATTATTCAGTATGCAGAGAAACAGAACTGGTATAAAACTGCATTTTTTTTCATAAATATTTCAGTTGTTTGTTACCATGAGAAGAAGAGATTAATTTACAAATTGTTCGTTTTTCCTCTTCATAATTCCAAAATTTTTATTCCACTTGTCCCTAGCTACTGTGTGCAACTACTGTGCAGGCTGCCAGGAAGAGAGACATAATGAAATAACACGTCCTTCAATTAACAACGGCAGGTTGAATGGAAAGTATTACCAAGCAAACATTTTCCAACCACCCTTCTGCAGAGCAAAGAAGTGTGATTAGGCACTGGGACGTCCATGCTGCTGCCTGTTGTAAGGCCTAGTTTTTTGAAACAACCTGCTTAGGGTGAGAAATAATCCTTTACAAAATTTAACCCATTTTTGAAATGCAAAACAGCCAGCCTGGAACTCCTGGAGTCACCATGCTCTAATAATTGACACACAGAACATTCTAATAAATTCTTACCAGATCATTGTCTTCTATAGTGATTAAATCACTTATCCTTTGTAAAAAAAAATATCATTTCATGAAACAAGGAGATTCGATTTGTATTTTTCAGGAAAGTGTTTTAATCTGCAGTACAGAAGGTCATTAGATTTACATAGTTTTCAGAGAAAAAAGTAATCTGTACATAATTTTCTTTCTCTAAGAATCTCTGCATCAAATAACCTAAATTATTGAAGGTCCACAACAACCTCTAATTGTTTATTTGATTCCTTTGGATTAACTGATGTTCCAGTTTGTTCGAACGCCACCCCAAATGTGTGGAAATGGCAGCATTCCAGTTTCTTTGGAACCATCTCTTAGCATCACCTGTATTCCTCAAATGCTTTAATTATTCTATTACAGCTTACACAAGGGATACAACTTAGCACTATCTTAAGGTGTCTGGTCCCTGATGAACAGATCTAGGTCCATTTTGCTGTTCAATCTACCTAATTACCAGTCACACTGAAAAAAAATTAAAACTACGAATGATTCATCAATTTTTTTTAGCAAATCAAGGCAATGCAACAGCTTAAGTCCATTGTCCTTGAAGCTGTTGTTTTTACTCTATTTTCTTTTTTTTTCAAAGAATATTGTATCTGCAAAGATGAAAATTCAGGAAGATTCAGGAAGCAGTGAAACCTCACTAAGAAGTCTCTGCTTTTCCATTAATAAATGGCATACTGTCTTCAGAAAAAAAAAGAATAAATCTGCTTGCATGTGTACACACCAGAGGATATGAGTAATGAAAAGCCAAGAACAAATGTGGATGCTTCCCTGAGTGAAGAGGATGAGTCTGACACACTTACTGATGTTTTCTTCATCTTTATCTCTTGAGACCTGAATATTATTGTTCTCAAACCTGTGTTCCTCTCTTTGGTTATTGCAACAGTAATTGTTCAGCAATTGAACTGGAGGCTAATTATCTCGTGCATGGCTTTTGTGGTTTTACTTTGCTTTCGGAGATCCTCTCTGAGTTTGATGCTAGTTTGAGGGAAATGAGTACAAAAAATAATTTACTAGAGATAGATCTGAAAATCAAAATCTTGCATATATTCCTAAGTGCTAGAACTGATACTTGGCTTCTGCTGCTTAGGACCACATCTGGTCAAATGTATTGGGAAAAATTCTTGTAAAGCTAAATTTTATGATTTGTTCAGATTTGTGTTCTGAAATAAATGGCCTCGTTTTTGTCAGTTCCAGGCCTCTACCAGTAACATTTCCTTGAAAACAGACCTGCTTAGTCTCCATTAATGAGGAACAAGGGGTGGGGGGGAAATAAGCAAGAGGGTTGTTAGGGTGGATGAGCAGAAACAAGTCATGGCACAAGAAGCTGAAGTCACAGGGCATCACAAACCTGATTGGGTGAGTGCTAGGAAAGAGAAGAGAATGGAGACTTTACTGATAATTCAGTATTTATGGTAGAGTAATGAAATGGAGCATAGCACCAAAGTACCAGGTTGCTTGTAACTAAGCCTGTTGTCTTGCCTGCTTTTGGTTTGAGAGTTTGAGAGTAGTCAGATTTTCTTCTTGGGCACCTTACACTTGTTTGTTTTGCACATTACTATATTTTACTATATATTTTTCAGTAGTTACTTTACTTACTCTATTTTTCAGTAGTTTGATTTATTAGTTTGTGTTCTGCTTATCTGTATGTCAGATGACTAACCCCTTCACAAGGAAAATAACATAAGTGGGATCTGGCTTTAGCAATGTGCTTCCAAAAGTTTTCACTGTTCATCTAATTCTGTGTCATGGGCTTGAATTCATAGCAGCACACGTGGTGTTCTGAAGGGCAGCAGCTTGTTTAATGGCATTTATGGATCTTTAAATCCTATCAGCTGACTGAACAATTTTCTCTTACACTTCTTTCCCATAGATGTTCACAATTCTTCTGATAGGTCAGGGATATGTCAGGCACTTCATCCTTCACAGAGGGTTTAGAAAATTCTCATGTACAATGGCTGTTCTAAATATACAGAATTTGGGGGCACCGTCTTGTCTTGGCTGTGGTATAGCTGCAAAAATTAGTTGCAAATAAAACATTTATTTCTGGTTTTGAGGGCATGTTAAAATAGTATTCATGGTTATAAGAGTGATGCCTAAAGGCTCCATAGAATTTTTATTCTAGCCAGAATTGGTACCTCCTCTGTTAAAGCTCTGGTTCTTGCCAATGGGGATTTTGTGAAAACTGCCATTAGCAGCTGAAGTCAGACATAAAAATCCCTCACTTTCTTCTAAGCCTTTCCTCAAACTTTTACAAAACCAGCTGTTGCAATAATACACACAGTTATTTCCCAGTTCAGCCCAGAACTCTCATTGTTCTCCACCTATCAATGTAGCAGGGAGGGCAAGTTAGGCTCATTTTGCTCTTTGTACAAGGCATTTATTGCAGGTGCTCCAGGGCTCCAAAGGGCAGACTTGGCACTAGTTTCTTCTGTTTCACTTTTTCTGAACTCGAGACATATTTTATACTTCCTGGGTATTAGATCAAAACCCTTTCTCCAAAGATTTTTGTCGGGTAATAGCAGCAGAGGAACAAGTGGGTCTTCCCTCTTTGTAGTGGATTTCATGTCATTCACCATTTCCATTGAATGTTTGTGTTTTTCCTGTATCTTTGAACATGGAATTTCAGCTGAATATGCCTTACATAATTTATTAGCCTGATTCTTTGTTTAGTTGCCCTGTGGAAGAGGGTCAGCAAACACAATTGTAATGGCTCCTGAGGAATTTCTTTGACGGTTGAATAGTTCCAGAGTGGCACAAACCATTCTTTTATCCCTCGAGTCCTCCTACTCTGTGTGTTTCCAGTGTACAAGGAACACAGTTCTATTACTTCTGGGATTCAGCTATTCTGTTTTCTGGAGCAGCTTTATTCCGTGGCAGATTTCTGCTTTTAATTAAACTTTTTCAGCCTACACAAAAAGGAGGATTAATTGACTGTCCTTGCCTTTCCATTTACACTTCCTAATGGATGTATATTCATCATAACAAGCGGACATTATGTTTTTTCAATTGAATTCAATAACAGAGACCAACAGGCAGAGTGTGGTTGTGCCATACAAAGCGGTAAAACTGAATTTCTGAGGAGATGAAGAAAAATAAAACATGCAAGAAATAGAGGCATGAAGGGATTAATTAATGAATCTGCTCAAATACTGAATATTTCCTATTCTCCAGAGGATTATAACAAGAGGTAGCTGCATTCAATACATGTATTAATAGCTTGTGTTAGTTGGTGTAGGGACATCAAGATGTCACTGTAGGCAGTTAAGTGTGCAGCTGTGTTTTAAAATGTAAGTTATATGCTAGAATGTATAAGGGTGAAGTATCATATGGAAAATATTAAAAGCCTTTATAGAAACATACAATGCTGTATCATTTAGAATAATTCTTTGAGCTAGTTATCTTGTGGAAAAAATTACTCATGCAAGTAAAAGAAATTCAAATAGAAAGGCTAGAATTGTTTCCTTAGACAAGAGGGGAGAAGCTGCCATAAAACTGTAAAAAAAGGTTTCAGAGAGAGTAGTGCAACAAGGGCACATTCATGGCAATTCAAGGAAGCAAATTCAAAACTGATGAAAAGAAATTGCAACAGAATGTGTGGTTAGACTGGGAACTCCACCATAATAAGTCAAGGAAAGCAGGAATTGAGTGAGAGTCAAAAAAGGAATGGAATGTTTTATATAGATGAAAAATGAATTTTCTGAACTGGTTTTAGTAACTGTAAAAGTTCTGTTTGTTCTGTTCCATGTTCCAGAGATTATTTGCAATTTTGTATGAAAGAATAAATGGATGAAAAGATCCTGGGAGCATGAACCTTGACCAGGACACAGCACTGCTCTCTGTATGCCCAGTTATTGTTTTTTCTTTTTGCATGTCAACCTTCTGGATATGTTCTTCACTAAACAGAGGCCCAGGTTGAAAAGATGGCTAGATGGCACTTTTTTCCTATTAGCTCCTAAGTTAGATGTTATGACATTTTGCTGGGAGGTGGGAAGTATAAATTTGAATTGTCTCAGTCTAATGAGTGAATTTCCCTACTTATTTGGTAATTTCTCTGAGTATTTTTTTCTCCTTTATAACAGGCAGGAAGCATTCCTCTTCTATAGAAAATATTTTAAATCTGTTAAAGTCTCTGAAACTCTATCTTCAGCAGGAGTGGACTTCAGGTTTTGTGGATGAAAGGCTTCTCTACTGTTGGTTCAAATATCTGAGTACAAGAGAGGAAGAAAAAAATCAGAGTGTAAACAGTTCCTAAGTTGAGCCTCTGTCTTAGGGCTGAGACAGAGGAGCAGATGCTGCAGATACCACCTGTGGGTGTCCAGAGCTGCTATTTGTTACCTGCCCATCTCGTGGGCACACACTTATCCCATATACACTTTACTTGGGATTTTGAACCAACCTGCTCTATGAGGTGCTGGTGACTGTAAATGTTAGGGTACAGATCTACTGGATTTTGGGTCCAATCCTCCATTTCAAAGTCACCTGCTAAGTAGATACTGCAATAAAACTGAATGTAGCATTTTGCTCTTCATGTTCTATGACACTAAAACCACATATGAAACCAAAGTCATAAATCGTTTCCTCTCAATCAAAATAAGGTGAAGTCCTTGATATGGGATCTGATCCAAATTTCAGCATGCTTACTGACAGTAAATATTTATTTCACAGACTGTTATAGCACCTAAGGAGACAATAATAAGAGAAAAATTACACTAGGTAATTGCACTAGTTTAATATTTTTTTAATTTCATGGTAACAAAAGTGGTTATAGAGTTGAATGATCTCAGCAGATGCATACTTGTTAGGCTTTATGCAGCACAAACAAGGCAGCAATGAAAAGAATAGAATCTCAATTCACTTTATCTTATTGCTTTTTCCAGGATTTTTTTTTATTATTATTTAGGTTTAAACTATGAAGATTATAGCTCCCACATATAAAATGCCTTCAATCAAACACTTTAGTTTACAAGAGTGATGTCTTTTATGTAATCACCTTCCACCTTGAGCTAGTTTTTTCTCCTATAATAATATTCCTTAACTGTTGGGATTGTACTTCAAGCACAAATAGAAATACTGGACACAAATAAAAATACTGGAGAGAATTCTGGTGCATATGATACACCATTTTTTTTTTTTTTTCATATACACTTGGAAGTCTGTCTGTGATCGCCCAAAATTACCAGCATGTTGTGAGCCTCTGTCTGGGAGAGAGTACTCTGCAGGTTCATCAAGAGCAGGGTGGGTGAGCATGTGACCAAGATTTGCAGTCAGATTTCAGGGATTCTAAATGCTTATCAGCTCAGCAGAAAACCAAGTAGGGAAAAAAAGCCCATGCCAAAATTTTACTCTTTGATACTGGATATTAATTAAATAATGCTATCTTTATGATGAGCTTACTATCCAGTTAATTTTGGATTTCTGTTTCAAATTTAAATGTTAGTGAAGAAAGACATATGCTCAAAGATGAGAAAAGTGGAGCAGGGTTGTTGGTTTTGTTTTTTATTTTTAATTTAATCATCTGAATAACAACCCTCATTTTTCTTCATATCCCCTCCTAAAAATAAGGGATTTTTTCACTTTTTTTTCTGTATTCCAGCAAGTGCTTCTTCATCTGCTTGGTTTTTGGGGTGTTCTTTTTTTGTTCTGTTTGGTTGTTGGTTTTTTGGAGGGTTGACTTTTTATTTTTCTTGTTTTCTTTTAATTAGCACTTTATATCATTATAAAGAACGTGGTATAAAATTTGGCACATAAAATAATGCTGAGAAAACAATCTCTTTTCAGAAGAGTTATTTAGCAAATTATTCATACTGTTTTAACATTTTTAAGCAACCAGTTGCAACTGGTATCTGAACACCAAGACTTGGGGCTTGCAAAACTCCAGGTGTAAATTCTGCACCTTAATTGGTGCTAATCTCCTGCTCTTATTTATTTTTAATCTTGCTTCATACTGTGGATTATGAGGTGTAGTTTGCCACTTCAATGATATGATTCGCAGTCTTTCCTTCTTTAAATCTTCTCTCAACACCAAAAGAACTGGTGGTGAGCTGTATCAACTTTATCATTAAAGTGTATTCCTCTGCCTGCCTTATGTCCATTATAAAACATTTAATCTGTTTTGCACCTCCTTCTCCACTCCTTCATTAATCTTTATGAGAGTCTGCTCTGGCCCAAATAGATTTACTGTTCCAGAAAAGAAAAAGAAACCCTTCTCCCGCCTCTCTCTCTCTCTCTTTTTTTTTTTTTTTTTTTTTTTTTTTTTTTTTTTTTTTTTTTTTTTTTTTTTTTTTTTTTTTAACTAGGGCTGTCTTTTTCTTCCATAAGAGTGAAAAATAAGAACATCACATTTCTAAAATTTTTTACTTTTTGAGGAGTTTCTGCAAAGCACAGAACTTTTTCTTTCAGAGTCTCCTTTTATGAAAATTTATCCCTTGTCATTACTGAAGCACTCCAGAGATATTGAGAATACATGTATGTAGTCACACTTTTTGACAATTACATTGATATTATTGAGTACTCATGTAATTCTTAGCTGGCAAAAAGAGCTTTATGTCTCACTTTTTCATGATATCACAGCTATACACCTCCTTAGCATTATCTGTGTACTCCAGTTCTGTTCCACTAATTTCAATCATTGCTTGGCCAGATGTAGAGGGATTAGGGAGACAGTCAGGAATGTTTGTCAACTATATTTTATATTTGTCTGTAGGAAGCACATGTGTCATTCAACATTGTTAATACATTACTCATTTAAAAATGGCAGGCTCATTATATTTACAATGCATTGTAAGTGCTGGAAATGTGTTTTTAATATACAACAGTAATATATTACATTAGAAATTCATATGTCTTTCCCATGCATCCTTGAGGAGATGAATGGACACTCTATAGATCAGGATTCATCACTATCCACATTCCAGTGTCCCAGCCAGGCACATGTGCCTGATTTGGCTGTTTCCTATAGGTACATGATGCTGCAGCTGAGTGAAGTGCACATATATCCAGCTGGATGTCACACTGGCATTAACACAGGTGTGTACCTACAGAAATATATCACTTTCTACTTGGATGGATGTTGTGCATGCTACCTTAAAAACATGCAGACAGTCTGATTTTTCATTCTTCCATAGTTTTCTTTGCTTAAAGCATATCAAAAATGCTCCCTGTTCCATAAGGAAGAAGCTGAAAAGGCATAATAATTCACTTTATCCTAAGTCTTTCAGGAGTTTCATGAGGAGAAGGATGGTCCATTTGTAGTAAATAATATGCAAATGTTGCCTTTTTTCAGTTTGCAGTCTATTTAAGTGCAAGGCATGGATTTTTGTACATTTTTTCTTTGGTTTGAAATTGCTGAGAGAACGTTTCAAGCAAAAACTTTGGGCTTATAAGTTGTTTCCAAAAAAATTATTTAAACTGTCTTTCACTATTCATTATTTATGAATTGGTGTTAATTCATGCTTACATGGATAAAGCTTTCAAAAACTTTGGGAAGGAAATCAATGACATTTCTCACAGGTGTGCAACCATTTCTGGGCTGAACTTTCCCACATATGGGTATTTATGATTTTGATAACTTTGCAAAATCCGTGTGTATCTAGTGCGTTCTGGTTGACTTCATGGAGTTGTAAGACTCTAATTTTTTAAAAATCTCTTTTGAATGTGTTTCTGATGCTTCTGACCAGGGCTTAACCACATTCCCTGAGGACGAGGGGATACCTTGTGGAATTTAGTTGTTGAGACGGAAATAGCTTGTGACAACGGGCTCGGAAAGCCAAGGCTTTCTTGCTTCCTATCTGCAGGCAGGAGTTTTGAAGTAGTGGAAAATTAATAAAGGCAGAACAAAGAAGCCAGATGTTGTAAGAGGGGCTAGAGGAGATTCAAATAATACTTTCAGCAGAATGAGGGAAGATAGAGGCACGCTTATAGGATGGGTGGTGGTTTTGTTGACCAAGGTCAAAGACAGTGAGCTAGAGTGGGCTGAAGCAACTCTCTTGTTTTGAGAACTAATTCTAAATATTTAGTATTGTTTCACATCATCTGTGGACTTTCTCAAACATATCAAAACATAGTGAATTAAGAAAAACTCTGCTTTAACCCTGTGTGGGGCCAGTCTGGATGTCTGGCTGTCTATGTGTGCAGTGTCACCCAAAAAAGTGGAACAGAGGAGGGTGATTCAGGTTCTGCTTTTGGCATAGAGTTACAGAAAAGTGTTACCTTAAATTATGAAGTTGCCACAAGGACCTTCCTCAGGTGAGATCTCAGGAGAAAATCTGTGGCCCAGAAATGTTTATCATTTCATAAGTACCAGTTTGGTGAGTTGTGTGCAACCTGGTGATTTGCCTAACATCACAGAGGTTGTAGCATTGTCAATTCTACATCACCTTTTATCAAAAAGCTTTTAAACACAGCAGGGGACCAACACAGTATGACTAAGATCTTCCACCTCTAGACCAAGTTAACAAGTCAAGAACTGTGGAAAAGACTTTTTAAGCTATTGTCCGCTCGAGCCGGACAATTTAAGCTGTTTCATTATTGAATAGAGTGTGAATTTTAGCTAATTCTTTAGGGAAAACAACGCAGTTTTGGAACTGCAAGCTGATAACAAGCTGATATTATAGGTGTCATGGATCTTACAAGACATTTTACTTTGACATATCAAACTATTACTATCAAAGTAATCTATGTCTATTGGCCAAACCTTTTCATTAGGTGCAAAATATCTGCTTGTAAAATTAACTTATGCCTGAGTAATTTTTTTTCTAGAAATTACCAAATTAAGATAGCTTTGGGAACTTCTGAGATTAAGCCAGTAAAGGTTTGTGAATGAATGGCAGCTGTGACAAATCTTAATGAAGATAAAAAGACCAAAGCAATGGCATGACTTTACCATGTCTCAGGTATAATCTCTGGTGTATTTAGCAAGTAAATAAATCTGGACTAAATCATTACCTGATAAAGCTGTGGTACCTGTGGGACTCCTGTGCATTTATACAGGCTGTAACATGAAAAGAATTTTTGCCAGCCATTATTAAGACATTTAATTGTGGGAATTAATTAATGTATTGAACTCTGTGTATGATGTACTTTTTACATGCAAAAGAATTGTTTTAAGTAAATTAATGGTTTTCTCATGCACCTTGCTTTCAGGTATTTATTTTGGCTTTGATATGCAAAGAGTTTTCAAACAACCATTCATCTTTTTTATGTAATTTGGTCTATTTATTATGTGATACATTTCTTTACTGTCAGGATATGTTGTTTATTATAATCCGAACTATTTAATACTCTAATCAGTTAAAAAAATTCTTTGTCTCTTAAAAGAAACTTTTAAAAATAATTGAGTTTGACAATAATGGTTTGAAATCTCCTTTCTCTTACAAAAGTAATTTCTTGATGTAGATACAAACTTCTAGCTTAACTGCTCCTGTCCTATCACCTTATTGTTTCCTACATAGTAGTGCATGATCAACAAGCACTGAAGGAACCTTAAGGGTGAATGCAGAGTAGAAACAAACAAATCCATTCAAACAGCTGGGAAAGCCAGATTACTTAGAAAAGCATTATTTCTTTCCTCCCTTTTAAGCAAGCCTTGAGGAGTCTGGGTGTCTTTAAAACATCAAGGGACTTTGCATCCTTAAGAAGAACTGCAAATCAGTAAAGTTTGTCTATTTTGTTGATATCTGCTAGTAGTATCAGCCTTCCAGAGATCAGCCTCTCACTTTCTGGTCTCTTGTCCCTTCCAGGCCCCTGGTAACATACTGCCTACTGTACATTGCATTGTGGGGGCAGATGCAGAAACGTGCCATAAATTTGTGAATTGTTTAAATGCTAATTGCTAATAATCTCTTAGGAATGGCGTGAGGAGAAACACCAAGGTTAGTTTTTTCTGCTTTTCCAGAATGATTACAAGCAGGAGGGCTGCAGTTCAAAGAGCATTCAGTAGACCTAGAAAGCAACCTTGATATGTTTCAATGCAAAACCTGTTGCTTATTCAGAAAAATTGTTCTTTTAAACATACTGTTATTGTCTTGTTTTTTTTCTCTAGGGAGCTAGACAATGAACTATGAGAATAGAGAACTGAGTCTGTGATACACAAGAATTTTGTGGTTAGAAATTACTGTGGTACTAGGGAGAGAGTCCTAGAGTCTTTCTCTGTAGCATTCAGCATTTAACAAGCATCACCTCTTCCATCCTCCTCTGGAAACTAGATCTAGGAGAGGCACAGAAATCATTTAGGCTCCAGGTCCTTTCAAATATTTGTCTGACTGTTGAGTTCCCCTTGTAGCAAAGTTGAAAAAAAAAAAAAAATCTGTGAAACCTGCAAGTGAAGGATAGGGACATGCTATTCTTAAAGCAAAAAAAACAGGATAATGAAACATTTACACAGTGAACACAAACAGCAACAATTTTATTAACAAGAATAAAATATGTAAGGATCTGTAAAGTTTTTCTCTGTGACATGGGATAAAGGCAGCAACAACAACGTGTGAGCTCAGGATTTATCAGCATAGCAGTCTGAGATGTATCTCAAACTGTTGCCCAGCCTGTTGGTTGGGACTAACATCCTGCTCCTGACTCTGCAGCTGTCAGAGTGTGTATTAGTTAGATGACTTATGTATGGAATGTAATCTGATCTCAAATGCAGTATGAATTTTCCCTCAGCCCGTTTCATGCCAGGTCTTTGAGTCCCCCAGCCATGGACAAGGAAGTTAACCTCCAGATAACCATTACTCTGAGCCACAAGGTAAGCCTGTTCTGAATGGAAAAGGGCTATGTACACTGAGCTCTAGCCAGTCTCCTAAGCCATTCAATCACTAATACCATTAAGGAAAGAAACCTGGAAATGATTGCTAATTTTTGGAAGTTAATAGGAGATAGAGCTGCTAACATGTGACTTTATAAGATGAAGGATGTTAGAGGACTTCTTTTCCCCATGTTGTCTGCAGTTAATTACATGACAACTTACAAACTTGTGGACTACTATCCTAGCAGTAGAAAAGGACATCTAGCATTCCTGTTGGGCTAATGACAGATCTACCAGCTTGTGCTTTTTAAAGAATCCACCACTGTGATATGTGTTAACCATATCATTTTAGTGTATACTTATTAATCAGTAATACAAGACATAAGCTGACAGCAGAGCTGTTACTATGTTTTACTGAGGATAACAGAAGCCTACATAGGAGGGATTTGTGCCAATGGTTCCAAATTTTTTTTTGTTTATGCTAAAACTGCTGAATACAGACAATTTCTTTCCTTCTATTCCATTAAAAATAATTAGTATTACAAGAAAATCTGCTACTTGGAGCTTACAATAACTGCATTTATTTTCCTATCTTGATAATTCTTGTAACAATGAAATTATGGTGAAATCATATTTCTCACTCTTTTCTTACTAACAAAGGAATTTGGGAAAATGTTTTCTAAAAAGTAACAGCCCACTTCTTAAAATACTTTTATGTGAAATATTGGTCTTTTGGTTTGGGCTCTGTAGCTGATAGGTTCTATACTGAACTGATAGCTTCAACTGATCCTTGCTAGAAACTTCTGGAAAGAAACTGACTTAAGTCAGTGCCCTCAACTAGCATAAAAATGGTATGAATTCAGATACTCTCTCTGTATTTTTGTTTATATTCACCTTTAAATCATGTTTGAATATGTGATACAAGAAAGGAAATGAGAGGAGAAGATGGAAACAAACCATCACTTCTCTAATTCTCTGGGCTCACGAGTCTTAGGTAAAAGTGAAAAGGAAAGATATTCATAACAGAGAATCTGATTAAAAGGTCTGGTTTAGATTGCAGTGTAAGCAGGAAATGATGAATCTTGGCAGAGTCTCAACTGTGAAACAAAGCAGTGAAGAAAGCTGATGCTGATGCTTTGGATAGACAGGAGAAAAAGAGGACTCCGAAAATAGGAAATTACAGACATATTTCATTTTGGCAGAGCCAGAGAAATTGGTTATTATTACCAACATTGTATGAACAGTTACTTATTATCTGTCCTGAAGAAAAAACAGGGGAGGTTAATTCTCTAATGGATAGTCTGAAAATAAAACCAGTGACTTGGGGATTGAGTGCTAGCATAAAATATAGCCAGACTGCTTTTTCTCTTTCTGGAGAAACATGATTTTGAGAGGAAAATCACAGACTTGTAATTAGCAGTAGGAAGCTCATCATGGGCATTGGAGTCACAGTATACAAGTTCAGCAGTTGATATACCTAATCCTCATCCTTAACATCAGAGGGACATTCAGTGAAATATATGTTTTTAAATTTATTAATGGTTAATTAATTTCTTTTGTGCTCTCTGCTTTTAAGAATTTTAAAATTCCTGTAGAGTGGGGAAATTCTAGACTTTCTCAAAAGAGAGGAAAATCAGTGACTCCCCAAATCTTCAAGCCAGCTCCATTGTTTACTGAAACCAAGGAAAGAACTGCAAATGGTGGGATATGATGGAGTTGTAATACTCAAAGAGTATTTCTGTCCTTATGATATCAGACATGAAGATTTAAACAGTTTATATTCAAAATTATATGATGAAAAATGCTGCAAACCTGGTTTTGGAACATCAAGCTCCTTGCCTAATGTCCTGATGCAAAATGAGGTATACTTGCAATGCACCTGAAAATATAACTGTAAAATATTTATTCCTCATCTTGATGTTTCCTACTGATAAAGGCTCTCTTTTTTTCCTGAATGTGATCTTCTCTGAAGTTCTCCTTTTAATATTTACTGAACTAATGTGGCTAAATATTATTGGTAATTTCATATTCCTTAGGCAACAATTTTAGTACTTTTTGGCATATTTCAACTAAAATCTCCTTGCTTTATATGGGAGGGAGTATTTGCAGTGAAATATTTTATGTCCAGGAGCTATGATTTCTTTCCTGCTTGCAAGAGATGACATTTGTTGACATCTGCACTTTGTGGAAACCACAATCTTTCATCTTTCTGTGAAATATGAGGATGAATGGTTCTACTGCATTGTGCAGGAGTGCTGGATTGGGATAAATCTCTGAAATGTATGGAACCTCTATTTTTGTTTTCTTGATGAACTGTATTTTTTTCTTTAGATTAGCCAAGTATTAAATAGTTCCTACAGGCTTAGAGAATGCAGGTACAGTAAGCAAGGTTTTAAAGGAATTATAAACGTGACAGAAAGGGGTATTGTTGCCGACTGCCATATAGGAATTTTCCTAGTAATCCATAAACATTTTGTGTGTGTGTGCACTGGAAAGGAAGTTGAAAATATGTGCTGGAAATTTTAAAGCAGAGGAATTGGGATTTTTGATGCATGTGAGATGAACGTTGAATAAATGTTGGTGAAGCCCCATCTTCATCAGCAGTCTCTCAAAAATGAAATATTAATCTGTTACCCTAGATGCAAGCTGCCCTTTAGATATGCAGAACAGACCTGAGGTGTAGTTCCTGAAGCATCTTTGGTTGCGTCAGCATCACAAATGGCCAAAACATTTTCAGCAACAGAGTTAGAAGTTTTTCATTTCTCCTTGTTTATATTTGATTGAGAATTTCCTGTTAAAAATGGAGAAACTTCTGCTGGAGTATTGGCCTTTTCTTCCATCTCTGTGCTGGCCAGTGTGACTCCCCTAAAGGGAAAAGTCACCTCTGTCTAGTCCAAAGAGCTCTTTGTGGCACACCCACCAGCTTTTTTATCTCTCTCAGTCCCCACCCAAAGTTCATACATATCAGGGACATATCAGGGACATTTTTTGCAAAATTAGTCCAGTAAGATTTAATGAGGCATTTAACTTTTTTCTTCTTCTGAACTATTTCTGCCTGTTTCTGAACAGTTAATTTACAGAAAATCCATTTGCTAGAATTTAGGGAGTTTATAATCCTTGGGAAATTTTCTGCTGCTCTTAGTTGAAATCTTTGGATTTGTGATATCTTAATAGGAGTTTTGGAGTGTCTGCCCTTGAACATGGTAATACTTGGGAGCAACTGATCACTGTATTCCCACTATTGTCTTAATGACGTTGCCTTGAGCTCTGTTACAACAGTATCCAACTGGCTCTTTAAAAAAAAAAGGTCTTAAATTCAAATGAAACCATGCCAGCTCTTTATGAGTCTCTCTGAGGGTTTATGGCTTTATGTAGAACCCTTAAACTATGTCTTTGAGAAGCAGCTGCATTTGCCACACTCAGAAATCATTCCTAATAATTTCCCTACTCATGCCAAGCTAAAATAAAACACCTCTGGTGCTCCCTCTGAAACTTTCCACTCCAGATAAGGCCAATAAGTATTTTTGGAAATGTTTCTTAGAAAGGTTAGTAAAATTAGGCTTGTTTTCTTTTTCCCTGCTTATTTATGTGGCAAAAGGCACTTTCTCTGCATTGATCTGAAAGGGCAATATTCCATCTGGCCTCAGACTCGGCATTCACCCCTTTCCTCAGTCTGGGCTTGAGAAACTGTCTTGTAATGTATGTGAAAAATTAACCAAATTAATCTCTCTGCTTATAAATAGCTACTTTTGAAGTACTGGTTTGTAGTGCATGTACTTGTATAGGCAGTTGCCTGCTTAAGAAACAGACTCATTACCAACGCTCTTTTTGGAAACTCCAGTTGTTTGTGATAATGTTATGTATTATTATTTTGAATGGCTGATAGCAGATCTTTCCCCCAAAACAGGGTGAAAAAATGGAGAAATTGATGATCAGATGTTGTTTACTTTTAGTGCCCTTGGTCTTCTGCATGCCTGGGAATATTCTGTACTCTCCACATTTCCACTCAGTTTGTAATTTGCACTGTTCTACTGAACTCCCTCATTTTCTTCTACGAGTCTTGGAATAACTTTTTAATAGAAGGGACTAAATTACTGGCATAGTGAGCAATATAGTGTCACAACAAGGTTGCTGAAATGGTAGATTGGACCTTGACAGAAGTCAGTGCATTTCTCACATAGCTTTGATTACTCTAAAATTGCTTCTGTAACATTTTTGGAAATGTGACTGGCCACTAAATTGTTTTCCCCACTCCTAGACAAAGAAAGGAAAAGCTACTGAGAAAAGCTGAGGCTGAATAGAAGAGGAAATAATAATGAAGTAGTAAAGGACTCTGAACCAAACTTAAAAGTTGCCTAAACTGAAGGTTCTAGGAAAAAGGATCTCTTGAAATGGTATTTTGGATTGTAAATGAGAAATACTTGCCATATTTCAGTTTTCCTGGAAAAATATATGGAAAGACGTGATTGACCATATTTTGGATCTGAGTAACTGCTTTTCCACATATGTTTAATCCCAGCAATTTGAAATAATTGCACTTGGTAGGAGATGCAAAGGAAATTCAGACCTTTGATTTGATGCCTTCATATGAGTAGAAGTGTCTAATGTTGCACAAGTCTGAGTAGTTTGGATAAAGGATCTAATCTCTGAAATCTGAGATTGAACCCCATATTTTTGGCAGACGTTGGTAAATTCCCCAGCTAAAAACCTAGGTGTATTTGACTTGCCCCAAGCAATGCAGAGCCACACCAGACTCTAATTTTTCTGTCCGTTTCTGCAAGTGTAAGAATTTCTCCCTGTCATTTTCTCCCCCTTGTTATCTGCACCGTTTCCTCCTCTCCTCCCTTTCTCTACCTTCTCATTCTTGCACTGCTTGTGCTCACCAGAATGCACTGCAATGTGAGCAGGAGATGTGAGACTGACCAGTTCAGCAACAGTGGAGAGTAGAAACAGCTGGGAAGACCTGATAGATCTGTTGCCTTCTCTTTGCTGAACGAAGCATTACTATAATGAGCAGTGCAAGCGTTTGGGCTTGTTTTACTTGCCCAATCTTGCTGCCTCTGCTGAGCAGTAGGTTCTTAAAAAGCTGAATTCCACTTCTGTTATTCCAGGTCTGTCTTTACTTATCTTATATGACAACATACCCTTCTTACACATTAGTCTTATCTGGTTTATGCCGAGAGAGAATTAATAATACCATGACTTACCTGTATTCTTTGAAGTGGCATAACAGAAAAAAGTAATTAAACAACCAATGACTGATTTTTGTTAGCATTTAGGGTTGAAGTCATGCTCAAGATCTGTAAATCTTACTGAGCTAAGTCTCTTTGACTTATTTACCTTTGTAGTTGTGGCTTTGTTCTCTTCTTTGGTGAGCTATTTTCCACATTGTGCACTTCCTAGTCCTGGCACATGCATCCATTTGGAGAAGATACTCTCTGTTATGATTACAGCAGCTGCTCTGCAGATACCTGTTTGTCCTGGCCAAAGCAAAATCACCAGTCATGAGTGAGTAGCTTCAGGTCTGGTTGTTTTATGGACAACATGAAGATCTTTCACATTCATTGGTCATACAAATGATTGATAGACCTCATTATTTTAAAAGAACTATTGTACTGTAATGCTTCCAGATGTTTTCCAATAGAAGCTGTGTTATTACTATAGGGAAGTATCAATCAGTAAATAGCCCATGTCACTTGTTGCCCTTCTATGCAATCACAGTGTTCTGATCTTGTGGTTTGGCTTCTTTTACAAAGGACTCATCAGTTCAAATGGGTTATTGCATTGGATTTTTCTGTATGTTACACTGCAGAGGGACAGCCTGAGTGCAGGATATGATCAACCTACTATGAACTAAGTGCAATCAACTGTGATCAATACTCAAGTGTAAAGTCAACAAGCAAAGCTGAAATGCTGCAAAAATATTATTTTAAATGGACTGGTAGAGGAATTTAGCCATCTGTTATTCAACCTTTGCTCCACTGTTGTGCTAGAAAGCACTCTGCTCTTCTTTTCATGGAACGACTGTGATGCTTGCAACTAGAGAATGCAAATTTGTTTGCAGCAATCTGTCTTATTTACTAACACTGCCTTCAAAACTATTATAGCAATTGTAATGTAAGAGCCATAGAATTCTGATGTCAATCAGGAAAAAGCATGGATGCATTGATTCTCAATGTAGGAACCAGAGGCTTGGAGGGGTTTTACTCTCTGTGGCCCTCCCAGATTAACAGAGACTTCAAGATTGCAATTAACTGAAATAAAATCAAGAACTGAAATTTTGTTCAAGAGCATGTGTAAAACCAAACCTGTAAACATTGTAATATCAAACCTAAATGACTTTGTCCAAATTCATTCAAAACAAGGATTAGGAACCCTTGCGATTTCAATGCTGAATTCTGTGACAGTTATATCAGGTTTCAACACTCAATCTTTACAGGTGTTTTTTTTAAAAACACAAGTCAAGATATGTTGAGGAAAAGGTTCAGTCTCTGGCATAAATTAAAAGTGACATTTGCATTTTCTAGTTATCTTAAGGTTCAAATCCAAAGAAGAAAATAAATTAAATGGGCTATGGTGAAAAAATCAGATTCATTTTAGCACTCACACCATTCAGAAGGACCTGACCCATGAATTTGCAGCACTTGGAACGTTCTGCTCACAGAAATTGCTTGCAGGAGGGAGGATCTGCACGGCCTTACAAAGGTTACTTTTGGACCTGTTTCCAGGCTTCCTCTGTTCTGATGGTTCAGTGCCAGTTCTGATAGTTCCCATCCTCTACAAGCATCAATGAGGCCCAAGTAACCATTGCTGGTAATGTCTGTGTTATCTGTGATGGGAGCCTTTGCAGGCTTCATTCACCTCTTGACTTGGTGATTTGCTCAGACTTCAGTTACTTTCTCTTAGAAGGAGACAGGATAGAGGGTGTAACAAGATTCAGTATCCATTCAGGATATCCAATCATCATGTGAGAAGCAAATATTGATTTGTAATGAGGCAAAGAGCCTTGGCAGAAGCTTTGGATGTTTTCTGCATCTGGATTCTGGGTAGTACTTCTTTAGCACCAATGCATCACTATAGGAAAAGGACATCTCCCCAAAATAATAACATTTGATAACTAATACCTGTTGTAAAAGAGATGTTTTGAATATATAGATTTTTATGTTGCTACTGAGGTTTCTAACTCAAGGAATCTATTGCTGCTGTTGCTGAATTAGTGATGGTGCCAGTTGCTGGTTCCTGCATGTGCTAAGTCCTCATGACTGACGTCACCTTGATTCACCCAGTGACAAAATGACTCTTTGGTCTTGTCTGTTCTTGACCCATCTTTGTTAAGCTGCCATTGCACTTGCCTATCAAATTCAGCATTTGTTACATGACGTGTTCACAGAGGTATGTGAAATTTTGTTACACGTGCCAGCGATGGTGATTTAATATGTGAATACACACATTAAATATTTGGACTATATAAAATATTAATGTGTGATATTTGGGGTCTTCTTCATTGCTTTTGACTATTAACCTGAAAGGGGCTCAACTTCTTGTGTGTAGGGAAATGACTGGGACAAGAACAATGTGGCTCACAACATACAGATCTGAAATGGATGAGGTGACTTTACCTGTAAGATGTCTGTCTGCATCATAAAAACATCTGGAATGCTTGCTTTTCTGGATGTGACTAACTTCAGGAAAATTGAAAGATGTTACAAAGGCTGAACTCCATAAGAAGAATTTTCATTAACAATAATCCCTGAAAAAATATTTGTATATGGACAGAAACTATTTGAAACTCCATATAAACGTTCCTTTTCATTAGACCTTTTCCTTTCCATATTTCCTTTGAACTTTCTTAATAAGTTTAGAATTTTGTTTCCTCTGAGCCAACTGGGGGCAAATGCTGGTTTCATTTACACTGGTTTACTAATATTACTTTGAAAAAACTGATGCATTATGTTTCTTTTGCAAGAAGCATTTTCCTACAGTACTTCACTACTTAAAATGTGGCTGAATACACACGCACCAGCAGCTCAATTAACTATTCAAATATACCAGAACTTGACAACCTTTTAGCTTGACAAAAAAAGTGTGGGCTGTTTCTTAGACATAATATTGATTTACAAAGTGCTTTTATTTTACCTAGGCTGCTTCGTATTTCTGTCAGGAATCTCTTTTCTATAGCCTTGCAGTGAGTTACAGACTTCATTTGCCTCTTGGGAAGGCTTTTTCTGGTTTTTGAATATGCTCCATGGTTCCTTTTTGGAAAGAAAATTATTTTAACTGTGCTACCACTAGAACATCTATGGTTCTGCCCCTGGTTTTCTGTATTAACTTTTGTATTCCCATCTTGTCACAATCTCTTTGGTCCTTGACAGTGGTGATATCTTTTCTTTCAGGCATGTTGACCTCTCTGGTTCCCTTTGAAGCACTTAAGATCATATCCAAGAGCTGCATTCCAGCTGTGGCGCCTTCTGAGGTACTGAATATATTAAGATAAAAAGAAATAAGCTTAGCTATATTAATAAGAAGCTGAAATGTTTATGCAGGCATGAGCTTTGAGAAATTAGATACTCAAAAATAAGATTTTAATAGGAAGGATGAAGTAACTAAACTGAAAATATAAAGAGAGATGCTCCTTTTTCAGCAAGTTCTGGTCCAGTCACTGGTCATATAACATTTATTACTACTGTAACTATTTTAATATCTAAGTGAAAAATACTTTTCTTAGAGAACATAACATGAAAAATTTGCAGATTCTCTTGAGGTCCTTTGACTTGTTTTTTAAGTTCAGTGAGGCAGATGTAATTGGCATCTATTCTCATATCTCATGTGTCTTATGCTTTGTAAGAATATATAAACCTATGTGGGGATAATTTACATGATCATAAAAAATTATGAGAGTGTTTTTTTGGGTTTTTTTTTGTTTTTTTTTTTCCAAATTTGATCATTGCAAAGTCTATACTCTGCTCAGAATTATATCTGACTTCAAAGTTGATAGGTATAGGAGATCAAGAAGGAGCAAAAATGAGGAGTGGTTAAATAAGATGGCAAATCCAGTTTTAAGTTCCCTACTATGGGCTCAAATATATCATTGGTAGGCACTATAATGGATCAAACTGACACAGAATACTCCTACTAGTTGAAATCTACTTGGAGAGGGTAACTTTGCCCTGGTGAGTTTAATTTCCTGCAGAGTAGGTGAGATCACAGAGATCACAGGTTCTTTGGGCCTGTTATTGCTGACTTGTGTGTTCAAAGAGAGCTCGAGACTGAAAACTGCCTGTGGCCCCATTTTTTCCTGTGACATCCTGGATGGCTAACAGGAGGCTCACACACTTCCTCCAGACCATGGTAGCACTCAGAACCCTTTTTCTCAAGCTGCATACAAAGCATGTAAAGTGATTTCTTTCTCCAGCATAGATAAACTCATTAAACAACGAGGAATGCTTCTGTGCCAGGACTGGCTGCCTTCTTTGGCCCACTCAGAAGGTACTGCCCTTATGCACATATTTCCTGTATCTTATTAAATTGAAGCCAAAGAAGGTGTTTTTCTGACTCACATCAGAGGAAAGTTATATATACCTAAAGCTCCAGTTTGGGAATTATTCTGTTTGAAACCAATGCCATCAAATCCTGTCTTTAAAGTTATGCACATGTCTAAGTGCTTCAGCGCACTAAAAACTTTCAACATTTATAAAAATATTTAGTTGGAACAGTTTTTAAATTGCTGTGTTTAGTTTCTGTTCTTAAAATTGGAACAGTTGTGTTTTCATCATGGCAGGAATGAACAGAAACCAGAAATAGTGACTCTTCTGAAATTAGCTCAGGGGTGATATACAGGGCAGTGGGACTTGTCAAAGTCATATTCTGACTATTTTACTTGAGGGGAAGACAGTTTTCGCTGTTGATACTCAGGAAAAGAAAACCACATCTGATATAGATGACTCATTACATTTTATTTTTCCCAAAACAAATTTTCCAGGAGGTCAAGGAGTTAGAGAGTTGTTAAGACTTCCTCCTAAGAAAGGATCATAAACATACAAACAGGTGAAAATCCTACTTTGTATTGGTCTGTATATACCTATGTGTCATGTCAGCTTCAGGTTCTGAGGATGTGGGCAATGCAAATGGCCTGAACCTTTATGTGGATTTTCCCATAAATGGAACATTAGTAAACAGATGAGGAAAGCAAGTAGAAAACAGGAGGAATAGGTTTCCATATCACAAAACAAGTTTATAGGGTTTTTGCCTGAGGGAAGTGTAAGAAACATCTCTTTTTTTTAGGTCTTCTTTTGACCACAAAGGATTTTTTTATGTGCTATGCAAGAATGAAGACCTTAGACTTCAGATGTTGCCTTCTTTATTTCATTAATGCTAATACAGGAAATCAAAAAAGATCACAAAAACACTATGTCTCATTATCAGGATGTTTCTTTTGATTCTGAACATGCCAGCAAAGAAGGCTTGATCCAGCAACATCAAAAGATGAAGCCATTTGTGCTTCGTTGGTTTGCCTCAGATATTTTTTTTCTTCAAGGCAGAAGGTTTAACTTTTTTACTAAACCCTAAGCCATGAGGCTGCAAGTGTACATCTCTTATTTCATCTGTATTTTATGGGAATATCTTACTTGAAACACAACAGATGGACTCATTTTTGCCAAGACTCAGAACCTTCAAATGTTACAGTATTGATATGTGGATACATAGGGCCATACTTTTACTACTGAGGGGCAGAGATTGTTGATTTTAGTGCTTCTATACCACAGAAAAACAGCCAACAACACAAGCCTTGCAGCAATACTTTTATTTTTTAATAACAAAATGGTTGCATGAGGAATAGTTGCTGAATCAGTTATTTACTATTTTATATGGCTACTGTATTACATTTTATCTAATTCACCATGCAGATCACTTAAAATTGTTTTGGTGATTCTAGCTGTGCAGGAATTGTCAAAAATTCCCTGCTGGGCTTCTGCCAATGCACACTCCACTGTGTCCATTAAAACATAGAATAATATTATAACTAACACTTATATTAAACTTAGAAACATATTCTAACTAGCACATTTTAAATTACAGCAATACCTATATTTTGCTTCAGACCATGAGCCAATGGCTGTGTTTCAAGTATTCAGAGAGCAGTCTTGATCATATTGCAGATGAAATAGAGCACAGGTGGTATAACAGACCTGAGAACTTCCACTGGGCAGACTTCAGTGAGCTGGTACAGTTTGCTGAATTTAACCATCCACACTGTACTAAAAGCTGCACTGCAGGCTAAGTGGATGGCATACATACTGCTAAGATGCATGCTTTATCACAGTGTGATAAAATATATTATCTGCAACTGTAATCATATCAAAATTACTCAAGTTTTTTGTTGAATGGTTTTGACCCTTGATAATGGTTCTGACAGGATCACTTTAGCTAGCTGCAAGTCAGTATAAATAGTGTAGGGAGACACCTGAGAGTTTGTTAAACATGATGAAGTGATGTTTTGCTTATTTTGCCAGTTTGGAAGGTATATATTTCACCTCTTGAAAGTTTTCCCATAATATTCTGCATTTAATGACAAATCAAAGGTGACAGATGGAAGGCTCTTTCTATTGTTTCATGCTTACCAGTATCCTTGAAGTGGATCAAGGTTGTGATGAATTCCAGAAAGCTGAGAGAGTTTCCATCATGCACAGTATCAAAATGTGGATCTATACTCAACAAGAAATGCAGTAATGGAACAGTCCTTGTGACTGGGGAGCATGGGGGATTCATAATAGGAAATGTACCCTCTTGTTGACCTTTTAAAATCCAGACCAGGTGAGCAGCAGCTAATAGATTTTCCTGTTAGTCAGCTCCTGGGTGGCCTTAGTGAGGAGAGAGTTACACGAGGAAACAAGCAGGTTGAGGGATGGAGGACCCAGCTGATCTCAGACACATGCTGGGTACTCCTCTGTGGCTGCCCCAGGGGGGCCACAGGTGGTTCTGTAGGAACAGGTACTGCTGTACTACACACACCTTTGCCAGAAACAGTGTGTGAGAGGCAGCCAACCCTTCAGTCTCTCATACAGCTGGTGCAGGCTCCAGGTGCAGACAAAGCAAGTACAGGGATGATTCCCAGCAACACCAGTGTGTCCTATTTGCCAATGCCATCCCATGGAAATCCTGAGTGTGAAGCCAAATAATGCAGGGGCCAGCACTTCCTTGATTTGCCACCTCAGCTCTCCAAATTGTCTTTCTCCCAAATTTCCCTTTTGTCTTGACTGTCCTTCTTTTTCTTTTTGCTTTTCTCATGAGTGCTTCTTGTAATAATAATTGATAATTTGCATTACATCTCAAAAAATACCACTTCACTGAAGCAAGATGCCTCTCAGGCTCTGAAATATATAACCTGTCTCAGAGTTCTTTAAGCTGCCAGCTGAGAAGTGACTGGACCAACATTTAAATACAGCTGTACTATAGAGTTAAATTCAAGTACATTCATTGATTCAAATAGCTGGTAATTGTAAAAATTTCTGCCACCATTTTTACATTTCAGGCATGTGTATTTGTTTTCCCAGTTCTGTCTATGTCCCTCAGGATGTGCATTTGCCTCCTTTCTTTTCAGGGAGTGACAAAAGAACAGCTTTCAGGCCATTTTTTTTTTTTCTTCCCCTGATTAAAACTGTTTACAGAAACTGCATGAATTACTCAAATCAGAATCTGAAATGCTAATGCTTTAGCATGTGCTATAGTCTGAAACAGGTAAATTTGTCTGCACTGGAAATTTGAAGCATGAGGGTGACTCCAGGAGGACAATATAGACAAATGTTACCAACCAAATATCTTATTTAAGGGCTTATTAAGGACTTGGCATCTTAAACCAACATGGTCTTGTTACAATACAATATGTTTTAGTTGTTAATAGAAGTTCTTTTTGTCAGTGATTTTCTTGCTTTGACTTAAATTTTCTTTTCTGAAGCCAACTCTATTACAGGAAACGGGAAAATTTGCGCAGCGCTGTTGTGGGGACACCCTGAGCTAAATAAACCTCAAATAAATAAACCCTTTAGTTTGTGGTTTTCTAAGTGATCTTGGATTACTCTGATTCTACATCAAATTATATTACATTTACATGATTAGGTGGCTGGGATATTCACCTATGCAAGATTTGATGCATTGGCATTTTGAATATATCAGGGTTAAACCGTGAATTTAAACTTCTGGGGGGGCTGGGGGAGGTTTATATGTGTGGGAAGTAATAAAATCACTTCTGCAAAGAAGTGACCAAAGAAAACGTTTGCCTGAGTCCACAGGCTGTCTTGCATAGTTGTGATTGATAAAAACTGAGCAGATCCCATGATATTTTGTGATACAAATTAACCGATTAAATTTTTCTGTTTATACAGTGCACTTCTCTCACTTTTTTTCATCTGAAATATCTTGATAAGAAGCAGTAAATGTAAGTTGGGGTCACAAACTCGTAATATTTTGGCAGCAGATAGCAGTGTGAGAGCAAATTTGAAAGAAAGTGTTAAGCTTTAAAGGTCTGCAGTTTGACAGGCTGTTATCTTTTATCCTTCCAGCACAAATCTTTATGCTGACTTCTCTTGTATCCCTTCATTCCCTGAGGGAGCTCGAGTTCGTTCACATGCTGCTGGACAAGAGACAAAGAAGATCTGCTCAACACATGCAGAACAGATGCTCAGGGGAGGAGGGGAATTTTCCAGTGCAGTTACTGTAATATCCATTGCTGCTGTCTTGCTCCCTGTGTAAGCACTGCTGGCCTCTCCAGAGCTGGTCTTGGGGATTTTCCCATCCTGGAGATGGCCCACCCAAGTGAGCTGCCCTGGAGACATTTGCATATTAAAAAATACTCTTGTAGGGTGTCACCTGCTTCCAAACCTCCTTCTCAAGAAGGGAGAATAAAATAGATGGAACCACTGGATGACTTGTTTCTCAAAGATGCAGATTAAGGTGTGCAAGATACAGTGTGTGGAGAGAATATGTGCTGCTGGTGGTCACGCACAGCAGCGGTGCCCAACCTTTGCATCCTCTTTTTTTTATGTTCTGTGGTTGAACAAGTTGTGGACTTGTTCCAGCAGGAGGTGAGGAGGTGTTATGACTCCTGTGCTTTTCTGAGGCATGTAGGCACATGATACAGAAGGCACATAGTGTAGGCAGATGAAGCTAGAGCTATTTAAGAAATACAGTAACTTCTTAGGCAAGTACTTGGTCCTGTGGAGCATGGAAAGGCACTGTTACTGATGCAAAAAAAGATGAAAGGGAAATAATCTTTGCAATTTTTCTAGCACCTTTTGCAAAGATCTTTAAAGGAGTTTTCTGCTAGGGTGATCAAACATAGATTGATTTGGTTGTGGTGACTTCAGTCCTTGGAATAACAGCATTGAGGATGCTGTTAGCATAGAGAAATTGAAATTAATTGTTAGCATAGCGATGCTGAAGGCATAGAGAAATTACTCAGGTATGAACCCTCCGTCAATTAAGCTTAATTTTTATCCTGTTGTTTCCGACAGCACATGGAAACACATAAGAAACGGATGCAGAAAATAATTTACTCTTTTTAATCAATATCTCTAATGTTGGGGTCCAGCTCAGCCTAGCTAAAACAGCCAATACACATTCTGTTTCAGCTCACCAGAGGATCAGAAATTAATTAGAAGTAAAAATACAGCCTACTGCTATACATCACTTTTTCCCAGGCTCTGCAGTTGCATCTGACCAACAGAACAAAGAGTCACACTTAAACCCAGCCATAAACAAGGCAGCTCTGGAGCTGTATGACTACTGAATGGCTTTATCACAGTGCAATAAGGCTTAATTACCACTTGCACAAACCAAACTTTGGGAACCCTGATTAGAATAGGGATTTAAGGACTTGAAAAGTGCCTTTTTACAGGGGACAAATATTTCAGGTAGGGAAATATTTGCACGAAGTTCCTAGGAAAGAGAGGTGTTTCCCCAAGCATTGAAATAAAGGGGTGGGTGTGGGGGGAAAGACATCTGGCCTTGACAGAAAACAGAAATGTCCTTGTGACACATTGAAACTGGCTAAACTGGGGAGTGTAAAAACTTACCACCCAGCCTGGGAAATGGTCCAGGCTGCTTCCTCTCTCTCTGAAGAAAGCCGTGCAGAACTGCATTTTCGTATGTGTGCAAACAGATACAACAGGTCAATGAGTTTATTTTGTTCTCAAGGAGTGATAGAATGTCTTCTGGCTACTCTAGACCATTTGGGTTTGTGAATGCTCTGGGTCAACTGAGACAGGCTAAGGCAGACAAAGCATTACCTTGAACTGGTGAGTTGCAGTATATGATTTTGTCCAGGGGATAAATACTGGAAAAAACCCAACATTCAGAGTACATTCCAGGTAGACACTGACTTCCTACTTGGAGAATATCTCAGCTGGCCTGAAAGAATAGTTTGTTTCCCCCCTCAGTAGTCCTGCCCTTTTGCAGTATTTTCCTGTATGATGTTGACTAAGGGGAATAAATGGCATTTGTTTCTCTCTGAGACATCCCAAAAGACAATGCTGGACTCCTGCTCCCCTTTCCTCTCTTTTTATTTGCTATCTGGTTCTGTCTTGTTACAAACAGACTGGCTACAGTAGGTGATGAACTGTGCAAAGCAGGTGCTATCTGGTCATCCTTGGCTGGAGGAGCTGTTTCTTTAGATGTGCTTGTGCTGGATTAATTATTGGATCAGCTTCCTAACTGATGTACTTAAGCACCAGGTTCTCAGTTCAGAATGAAAATTGGAGTGGGATGTTGTCAGATCTCAGGTTCAAACTGTAGCTGTGCTATGCAATTTCTTACTTTTTTTTTCTTCTTTTTTTTTTCTTTTTTTCCTTTTTCCCCCGGAAATAAATGCAACAATCTGTAACCAGTGAGGCCATAGACATTTGGTGTTATCAACAATATCTTGAAAGAAAGATTCAAGAAATACAATATGTTCCGGTGGTTTATATTTATTTCTTTTTGCTCAGGTGACTGAGGGAATTAATCGTGTGATGCTGTATGGGACTTCAGGGTATTTACTTGTTTGATATGGAATGTTTTAAAATTGTTAAGCTCAGCACAGTGAGTTGTAGCTTGATACTGTGATGAAACTCATAAATGTGAACTCCCTTTGCACAAATAGACTGACCAAACAACAAACCAGAATGTGCCTTGGGTGATAAGCTTCTTTAGTGATCTTCAATTTTCATTCACTTCAGGAGGAATTATCTATTACAATAACTCTTTATTACTGAACCCCTGTAATGTAACAATCACCTCAAAGTTTAGTAAAATAAAATGGTGGGAAAATTGTATTTTACAGAACCTAAAAGGATATCTATGCCATGGAAATGCGTATAGGTCTGAGTTGTGGGTTTTCTGGAACATATTTTTATAAAACCAATAACGTGGTCAAGTGGCTTTACTTTTATGGTTTCCTGGGCCTACTTCCAGTTTATAGAGATTAGTTCAGGGAATATCCCAAATTTGTTGTTTTTATTATTCATATTTTACACTGTGATTTAGATTAAACTACCCATTGCCAGTCTTGGAAGACATTCTCTTTAATTTCTTGCTTCTTCTTTATACTAATTTTCTATTAGAAACCATGGTGAGTTCAATTTTTGAGAACAATAACCTGCAAATACAGCATTTTCTTTTTTTTAGTCTGGTCTCCTGTTTAAATGCACATGCAGTAGGTTTTTTTTTTGGTTTTTTTTGTTTTTTTTTTTTTAAACATAGAATCATAGTGCTCATTAGTTGTGGCATCTGATTTCAAAGTAAAGATTATTTAGATACACAGGCTACCTTTGAATCCTTGAACTGGCAAGCACAGCACTTGCCCAGTTTTAATCACATCAGCTGGATTTCAGCCAAATCTCTTTGAGCTTAGAGTTCCTGTGTTTAAGTATCTCAGTTGTGATTCCAGGATCAACTTCATATGGCCCAGAATGGTCTTGCATTTAAGGACCATCTAGTTCTGGTTAGAAGGGATCATTTGGACCTTCCGTCACTTCAGCCAGTTATTTGAGGGTATGAGTCTCCTGGCTCTGCTAATGTAATGAAAATAGGCAAGTTGCACAGCTGTGGTTCATATAGAAGGATGCTGCATTGCCAATACTTTTACAGGATGTTTTTTGAACTTCTTGTTAGTCTAAGCTTCTCTCCCTTTTCCTGTGTTCCTGTGGTTGGATATTAATATATATTAAAATTTAGGATTACTCTAAAAGTTATTTTTGAATGCAATGTGAATGCATATTTCTTAGAGGAGACTTGGTATTCTCATGCCTTTGGTATTACTACTTTATCAATCTTGACTTTAAAAAAAAAGGGGGGGAAGGAAGAAAGGTTCCTCAGACCCTGAAATCCCAGATGCCTGAGATTAAAAGAAAGAACTGGGTTATCCCATAATCTATACTGGCACTGTAGCTGCTAAGTAATTTAATGTGAATGCTGTGGAAATGATGATGTATGCCATCAATTGCTGTGAACACAGCTGTGTTTCATCAATCTCTGTTTCCCATGAGACAGAGAACTATCAATGACTTTTACACACTTGATGTCAGCATTTGGGTAGGTCTGAGGTTTGATTATTTTATGGAGTTTTGTGTCAGTTGTTTTTTGGTCCCCACATCTCTTACGATTTTTGTTCAGTAGCAAGTGAGCTGTAGTTTTTTAATAGCTAACAAAGAGAAATCTCAAAAAAACCCCTCAACTGCTTTCTTCATAGGAACTGAGATAGAAAGTGACAATACCCCAGTTTTTGAGTGACTTGGCTGTTCTGTGATTCATCAGGTGACAGTCAAATCAGTTCCCTGACTGACTGACAAAGTTTCCCAAGACTGGGGTGCTCAGCCATTGCGCCATTCTAGACTAAGTTTTGCTTCGCTGTGGGCTGCCACCTCTCTAATTCTTTCCTCTCCCTGCTTCTTTCCTCTTCCCTTCTCCTAAGAAGTGTTTCTTTATTTCCATCTCTTTTTGCCTTGACACCGTATTAAATTAATTTCCAGTAATAATTTTCTTTTCCCCAGAGAAAATTCTCCTAATCCTCATGTCAAACTGTGGGGAGAAGTTCCCTCAAGCTGCAGCTCACTGACAGCCAATAGTCCCAGTGACAAGGTGCTCATGGTGCTGCACTGAATTGACAGAAAACTCCTGAAGGAGGTGGTTCTGAGGTTGCTGCATTGTGTGTTTGTTACAGACCCAGAAAAGGAGTTTTGATTTACTGTGACTGAATTCAGTCGTGACTGGGGCAAAAAGCTTGATTCCAATTGTTTTAAGGCCCTGGATGCAATTCTGCCTTGCTCCCAAGTTTCTGGTTTTATGCAGGAGCTGCTGCCAGGTTGTACTACATGCACAGCGTGCTATGGAGTTTTCCAGTGGAACCCTTGTTATCTAGAGCAGGCAGGGATTTATCCTTGCTGGATGATTTAAAGCATTTCATATACGCGTATATATTGCTTTATTGTGCACCAGCTCTATTTATCAGCTTCTCATACACAAAGAAATAAAACTCTCACACACTTCTCGTAACACCTTTGTAATGTGTATCATGAATATAACATCATTTCAGCTCAAGTCAAATATGGCCTTCCAGTGTTTTATTTACATTTACCTATTGAAGCAAAAGAAAGTATGTTCACTTACACTTCATCATATTTTGGCTTTATATTAGACTGCATAAACAATGTGAGATGTCCACAGGTAAAAGAAAAGGAGGAAACTATGCACATAAGGGATTTTTCCTCTGTTTTAATGCTAAAGATTCTTACCTGGAGATGTTTATTCAGGAAAAAAAAATATACTTTGGTTATATTTAGACATTTTTGACATTCGTGCAACTGGAAAAAAGATCTCAGATTTGCTATCTTGATAAAAAAAAATTAATATTAATCCTGTTTACAGCAGAATTACATTTATCAACTCTTTCAAATGATCAAGTGATTTTTGATCACTTCTGCCTTAATGTCTCTCTCTTATTCCAGAAGTGCCTAATTTTACCTGCTACTTAAGTGAAGAGTGCTTTTCATTTATAAGCACACTGGATATTGGGCTGTATTGTTTAGAATGTTCTGGTGCAAACCCGATGTACACTAGTGGTGGGATGATACAAACTGATGGCATGATGTGTGCAAACACAGATAATTCATCACAGATAATCCATAGATTCAAAACTGAACTAAGTAAGTGTTATAATGTGGGTGACTCCACAAAGCACATCTTACTTGACAGCAGCGATGCTTTAGCACTTTGGTGAAATGTATGAGGTTAGAGGTGGATTTTTTAGTTACAGCATCACATTTTGTAACATGAATTAGACTTGGAAGAAGGCAGAAAAGGCAGTAAACAATACTTGGGGTTCCTTTTTTTAAGTATTGCTGGGCTGTGGTCCAAATACTAGGTATAATTCTACCGAGCCCTTTGTAAATACATCCCTCAAAAATAATTTCTTTTGCTTGTCTTTTGCTAGAGCATAGATTCATGTCTCCCCAAGTAAGCCCAGAAAGAGACATAGAAATCTCTATAATATACTAGGATTTGACTTGCAAGGAGAAGTGAGTTATTAAAAGAAATGGAAGAAAAATGAAAGAAAACCTATGCCTTTAATGAACAGAATAAAGGAGAAAAGAGAACGTTGATTTAATCTATTGATTTGCTGTGAAGTAAAAGAACAGATGTTTTCTGTTAGGTCCCTGGATAAAATTCAGTAGGCGCCACTAATACTTAGGGACTGGTGACTCCTGATAAGACTGAAAATTGATGTCTGCTCTATTGTTACCAAATGGAGACGGCAGGTTATGCTGCTTTAGGTGACTCATTTCAGAGTACTTTAATACAGAAAAAAATTTCTCATTTTCCTAGCCTGAGACACAGACAAAAAATGTTTTGCCAACAGTTTCCAGCTCCAAAGACATCAGCCATGAAGAGTTTAATTCTTACAGTAGGCAGTGGACCACATAAAGCTCCTTTGTTGTAGGTCTCAATACCTTTGGATGCAGGAAAAAAAAGAGTAGATTATCTTTATTTGCCTGATTTCTGTTTGCCAATCACCTCTTTGAATGTCTAATCCAATAATTATCTACAGAGGTGCTCAGGGACATGTGATTACACTGTAGAGGTGTTGGAAGCAAGTCCATTTCAACACTGGCCCAGTTTATCTGACTGCCTTTCCTTCGACAGAGCCAAACATTAAACAGATCACATTTAATGGAAGTTCAAAGGCTTTCCCAAAAGGTTCAGAATTCTCTGTGATCAAGGAAGGAAAAAAAACCATTTCTCGTTTGCCTTCTTGGAAACCACTCAAAGCAATGTAATTCTGGAATTCAGATTGTCCCTTTTTGAGAGACCTGTGCAAAGTTGGCTGAGGTTAGTGTGTAGATGTTTCCAGGTGTCTGCTCAGCTTTCAGGCAAGGAGAGCAGAAAAGTCATGCAGAATGCCCTGTGAATGCAAAAAAAAGCACACATCTTGCATGTGTGTGTTACACATGCACGTCTAGATATATATATATATACATGTATGTATGTATGTCAGGCAAAAGATTTGAATTCTTGCTTTCAATGTGAAATCCACCTCAGATACTGCAGCACTAGGCAGGATCTTTCTGCAAAATGACTGGAATCTATTCTTCACGCTTCTCTCACAAGGAAGACTAGAAGGCCTTCCTCCTCAACCTTCCTGACATTTTTGGCATGGAGTTTTATGTATTTAAATACATGCACATGCACACCCTCTCATATTTGCTGTCATGCCTTGCTGCTTTTTCTGTGCCTCCTTAAAGGTGCTGTAACCTGCATAGAGAAGTATCTAAAATAACAGAAATACAGGTTTGGAAACTGTGTTTTCCTGATGAAGCGACTTGTAAGTATGTGCTTAGACTTGCTTAGTTTTGCTTTTTTGTTATTTTGTGGTAGCAGGTGCCCTGAAAGGGCAGGAAATTTGGATTTTGGTATCATACACAGAAAGTGGCTGTGGCTCCCCCGCAAGTTGTGGGGTGTAAAAAAACCCATGGACTCCAGCCTGGGGCAGATTAGTTCCTACTTGTGGGTGAAATTTGTAGATAAGACAGAAAACCTTTAAAGAGCTCTAAGGCCTTTAATGAGAGACTTATGTAGCATAAAATGACGTACTCTTTAAAAGACTTGAAGAAAGCGAGAAAGAATTTGAGAAAAAGCATGGCATAGTTTTGATGTGATGTCTTAGGTATGAGCTAGTCAATACTGTTTATAAATCTCCCCTTTTTAATGCATCAGGTCAAAAATTATATTGACCTTTAAACATTGCTAACTAGTTGAAATGAGTCTCAAATATAATCCAGCTGATGTGTAATAGGCATTACAGGCTTGGAATGGAGTCAGATGAATGGAAACATCATTTAACTTTCCAAGTTTCTTTTATTTCTAAAGTATTTTAAATGTCTGATTATAACAGATTCTGTACAGAGTGATTTACTTTCAGCTGTTAGGCAGACCCACATCTCTAAAGAGGGGTTCCTGAGAGTCATTGAGAACTGGGCAGTGTTCCCTATTCTTCTTGAGAAAGTCATAGGCTTTTTAGCTGCTGTATGATCAACTTTACTTAGAGAAAGACATCTGCAATGACTCTAATTGTGGTCCTGTGTCAGTATAACACATAATCCCATGCTCAAATTTAAGCCATGCCGTTGTCCTGTTGAAGTCAATGAAATTAGTAAGCAGAAAATGAATTGTTCACATGCTCAGTATTAAAATACAATGTATTTTGAAATTCTGAGAGACAAAAAAATGTTAAAATCATCTAGTCAGGTTCTTTGCACAATTCAGGCCATAGATAATTAAACTATATTTTCTATGGTACTTCAGGATCTGTGTGGGACCATGGAATATATATTTTTGAAGAATATCCAGTGTTGAATAGAAGGTTCTGGGTGACAGTCAACATTGGCTGGCTGAATGGTTTACCTTCACTCAGAAAAAATACACTTCAGATTTCTAACCAGAATTTTTACAGATTCAGTTGCTGAATCTTGTATTTTATCTGGTTTCAATAGCCTTTATCCACTTCTGCTCAAATAGACATGCAAGAACATCAATATATTCCCCTCTAACCTCCTTTTGAAGGAAGTGAGGTGTGAAGGAAGGAGTGAACTTGCTTTCACAAGCGAGCTGAATTGTGAGACCTCGAATAATTGTTGTATTTCTTTTGTTAGCCTGTTGCAATTTTGTTCTGTTTCAAATGTGTTTGGTAGCTCTTTTAAATTGAGAGCAATGTGCCTTGTCTGGAGACAGAACTTTCTGGTGAGCAGCAATGCCTGATGCTCAGACGCGTGAGCAGTTTGGTTCAGACAAGGACATAGAACTGCAGGCTGGTAAACAAACCTCATTCCAAATTCCTCATGCTATTTCAAATATGTAGCATCTGTCTAGACTCTGCACGAGAAAATCTCACTGATGTTGCAGCAGAGGTGCAGTAGAAGATACGGAAACAGAGAACAAAAATACGTGGGAATGACAGTGGTTGTGCCTGCAAATCTTGTATTTCTTTCTAACAAGAAGTGTTGGCCCTTTTGTCGAGGTTTAAGTCCTTTTGACGCCTGTGTTCACCATCAGCATTTGAGACCACATCATGTCTCGCAAGGCTGGGTGTTCTGCTGACAAGAAGCTGAAACAGAAACAGAGTTGTTTTAAATGCTAGCTGGAAATTCATTGAAAAGGCACATGCTAACCTGTGAGCATTTGTTTACAGCTGAAATCTGTTTCAGCAAAATAACTTTGTATTGATGATGCAGAGTCAGTCAAATGACTTGGCCTTGGTCTAGGACTAATCTCGGAAAAATTGCAGCATTGTCGAACTTCTGGCATCCAGTTTCCCACATGCAGAAAGCCCTGTCCACCTGTTCCATCTTTGTGATTGTCCCTTGTAGCTCTGATCGACCGTCTGTATCAGATTTGCTCTAGGAACTGGCAGAACTGACTCAAGTTTCGTGCCTTGAATAAGAAATACATTATCGCGAGCGTCTTGGAAGGATATTGGTGGAGCTGGTGGGTAGAACCAGAGGCTTGCCCGGCTTCCCGCTGGGTGTCCCTTCCGGCTGGGTGTCCCTTCCCGCTGGGTGTCCCTTCCCGCTGGGTGTCCCTTCCCGCTGGGTGTCCCTTCCCGCGGCTCCCCTTCTGCCGAAGGAATCCCGGGCCCGGCGCGCCCGGCGCTGGGAGCGGCGCTGCCGTTCCCGCGGCCGCCAGCAGGTGGCGCCGCTCACTGAGCGCTGCGAAGGCCCCGGAGCGGCGGAACCATCCCGGTCCCGCCGGGATCTCCCGGTCCCGCCCGGATCCCCCCGTCCCGCCGGGATCCCCCGCTCGGAGGCGGCGCAATCTCCCTCCGCGGGAACGGCAAACGTGGAGAGTTGCATTCTTGTCACATCAATCAGTGGGAGCCGCCGGTGTTGGCAGGATCCTGGCTGGCAGGATCCCCGGCGGTTTGGGGGCAATCGGGGAAGGTGTCTGGCGTGCTGATTCCTTGGATGGGCCAAAGCAAGGGGATTTCTTCTCTCTGGTGACCAGTGGCAGGACTGGAGGGAATGGCCTGAAGTTGTGCCAAGGGCAGTTTATGCTGGATGTTGGAAAAAGGTTCTTCTCCCGGAGGATGGCTGGGCACTGGAACAGCCTCCCCGGGGAAGTGGTCGCAGCACTGAACCTGACAGAGCCCAAGAAGTTCAAGGCAACAATCTCAGGCACAGGGTGTGATTCTTGGCCGTGGTGCTGTGCAGGGCCAGGAGCTGAATTCGGTGGTCCTTGTGGGTCCCTTCCAACTCACCTGATTATGTGATTCTGTAATCCAGACCCAATGAGAAACATGCAAGAGCTGCAAGAAAGCCTCGCAGTCCTGGAAGCGCCAAAACTCAAACAAAACTACTGTATAATCCATTCCTACTTAAAGAACTAAAACCTAGCCAAATAAAATAAAATTTCATAGATTATTGGGAATTTGATTAGATATTAGGAGAAGTCTCTTCATCCAGAGGTTTATCAGGCACTGGAACAGGCTTCCCAGGGAAGTGGTCACAGCACCAAGCCTGACAGTCCAACAAGTTCAAGGCAACACTCTCAGGCACACGCTGTGATTCTTGGCCATGGTGCTGTGCAGGGCCAGGAGCTGGAGTCCATGATCCTTCTGGGTCCCTTCCAGCACAGGTTATTCTGTGATTCTGTGAATGAAGAATGAGGAAATTCGGGATTACATCCTCATAAGATTGAGGTGTTACTTTCTTTGAGTGATCTTAAACTGTAAATTTAGTGTTGAAGTAAGTGTTTACAGGGGGGAAAAAGAAGACATGTAAGTGTAGCAACCATGAATTACTTTTAGCCTGTTCACTTGAAAATTATGTGTGTACACACTCCATGGGGAGTGCATCTGCCTGGCTTTGCATGGCTTTCCTGCCTCAAGTCAGTGTGGGAACACGTATCTAGAATTTTAATATGTGATATGGAGTTAACAGGTGAATTTTGGGATTTCACATTCCCTTTATTTCATGGTTGAAAAATTATTTGTATACATTGTACAAAAAATCATAGCATTGTTTCAGCAAAATCTTTGTTCTTGCAATCTTTTTTATTAATAAAAATGTAATTTATGATGACTTGTATGTCTAATCAAGAAAGAGTAACTTAACCATGGAGGTGGTTATCTTACTATTTGTTTTAGAAAAATACATTACTATATGGTTTTGTTGGGAATCTATTTCCATTGAGAAGAAATACATTTGAATTATAGTTACCTGTGGGCACTCATTTTTATTGAAGGTTTTCGTCCATTATTGTAACCCTTGGTCCATTTCCCTATATTTTGGGAGACATCTTCCATGCAAAGTTAGATACAAAATTGTACAGCTTCTTTGCAAATAAGTCTTGGGCCTTTAAAAAGCCCAAAACCAACAAATAAACAAAAACCTGAAAACAAACAAACAAACAAAAAAACCCAAACAACAACCAGTGTCTTTTTGGCTACTGTTACTGGCATATATTTGGTTAATGTTACTGGAAGTAACACATTAAAAAATTAGTATGTAGTTGCATTGTTGTAGCATGAAACCAACAAAGGGATTTTCTTCTTTCCACTCCCTATAGGCTAATGGTATGAAATGTGCAAAATCTTAGGTCAGGCTTGGTGCCTCTGCAAGAAGCTACCCTCATCAGCAGGGTTAAAAAAAATTTAAAAAGCAGTAGCTGCAGCTACATGGGAGCATTATCAAGCAGGAATTTCACGCAGGCACTTTCCTGGTGCCTACTGTCCTTCAGAACAAGTGTCCACAGGACCAAGCTTTCAAAATCACCTAGAAATTCTTATTCATTGACCCAAAGGTCTGGCTGAAGAGCATATGAAAATTTTTCTTACAGTGTTTTTCTGAGGGCAAAATAAACACAATTTCAAAAGGCATAAATACCCTTCAGCTTACAGATCAACTGTAATTAGCCATAGAATCTTATGCAAGGAGCATCCTTAAATATGCTTTGAGTTTTCTAATATGAACAAACACAGTATTTTGTTTAAGCTGCCTAATCAATTTAATGAAAAATAACTGGGAAAAAAGGGAGATCTGACTATTCTGATGCATTTTTTTTTGTCATTGATTGTGATGGATTAAAACTAGGAATTATTGGCTATCTGTGAACATCAGCTTCTTAGCAGCCATTTATTTGCACTGGTCTTAGTAACTGAGATAATACATTTCTTTTGAACTTGTACTTAAAATTAGTTGAGGCTCCTGCTTGGAAGAGTAATATTTGTGACTGACCTCTTTTGTTTGCTTGTTTTACTGATTTGTGATGCTTTGATTGAAGAGTTCCATGCCTTGCTTTTTTGCTTTAGCAATGGTAATTCACATTTGTATGTGTTTAGTTCGGTGGTCACTCCCCCAGGAGGGTGTTAAGTAAAATACTTCGTGTCTTTCCCAGAGACCAGGTTCCCTGTAGGAAAAAGCACCACGAGAACAAGAATTAGAATGAATTTTGATCCTGGTGGAGATTTGTAAAAGATGCTTTCTGCAGACAGTCTGGCCGCTGGGAAGAGGCTCCTCGTACAAGGGTGAAGGCAGTTACAAGGGTCAGTCTCTGATCCGTGGTTGCTTCGTCATCCTGAGCTGAAGCTGCTGATCAAAGTTTATGTTTTTGTGCTCTTTGGTTGCTACTGCATGGAGCTTTGAAGTATCACAACTTGAAACACCACAGAGCTTTTCTGTGCCAGCCCAGATTACTTATGGGAGAGGGATCAAATAAAACCCATTTAGATACTGCAGTTAGCAATGCTGACATCATCACTAGTCCCCTTTCAATTCCTCTGTCAGCTTTGAATCTCTTTTACTTTATTATTTGGAAATGGTATTAAATGCTGATGAGGCAGTATATATTTCAAGTTTCCAAAGTCCTGTGAGTCATTCTTAGACAATCAAACCTTTTTTGGGGTACAGGTACCTGACATTAACTGCTTATCATGTGGTGCCTGATCACATCCAGGAAGCAATTTCAATACTGCTGCATTCCTGCTCTGGTTGGACAAAATGCAGAATATATATATTTTTTCTGCCCACAACTGGCTTGTTAAGTGAGTTTTTAGACCTCTAGGAGACTTTGTGCATCTGAACAGAATCTTAATTATTGGTGTGTTCTTCTTCAAAATGAAGGGTGTCATGGCTTTAAGATTCTCAATCTAAATCTCATGGAAGCTGAGGTAATAGAGGTTCAGTGATTTGGATCCTCTTTCAGGTTCTCACCTGTAGTTTGTTCTATATCAAAGTTGCATTTCTTGCATAGGGGAGAAATAGCTGATGATTACAGCAAATTTATAGAAAAACATTGAGGAAGGAGACAAATATCATTCATGACTCTTTATCCATAGTGAGGGTGCAGATGTCTGTTAGTGCATGTTTTGTGTTAAATCCATTCCATTTCCTAATCTTGTGCCACCTGCACAAGTTTGCAATAGGGTTAGTGTGCAGCAACTCTGAGAATATCTGCTCAAAAAACATCTTGCCTCTCGCAGATTACTCTGCCTTCACTTGAAACACACTTTGAGCTGCACAAATCCTTTTTTTTTTTTTAATGATCTGAGATGAAAATGGATGAAAACACATTAACATGAAACAGATTCTCTAGTCCTTTCATCAAAATTTTAACAAGTATAAGCTATCAAGTTAAGAAATTATGGGCTTTAAATGTGAAATTATGTCTTTGGATTAGTGCTGCCTAGTTTTCTAAAACAGTAGCACTGTTTCTTGGAAATTAACAGTAGGATAAATGGTTGTTATATTTCTTAGATCATACTACATCTGATTTGCTGCTCTGTGCACATCACTGGAAGACTGTTGGAGAATAAATTTAATCCAGGTTCATTCACATTGTATCTTCTATTCAGTTTAGGACTTCAAGGTTTTGTTTAGCTTTTTCCTACTCAGCCGTACTTTTGATTGTGAAGAACATTTTTCTTAACATCCATAAAACTGACCTTGGTTGGTGATTTCTCTAAAGACTGTTACACTACCCCCTATGGCAGTGTCTTAGTAGAAAGAGAACATCAGTAAAAATATGCTATTTAAACCCCTTTGTTAAGATAATAAGACAATTTTATTAGAAGTATCTGTCCCAAGGATGATCAAGATAACAAACAGCATGAAAAACAGAGACTTTTTTTTTTTCTTAACCAAGTGCAAATTTTACCTGCAACTAGTTTTGAATACTTTGGGAATATGTTTCTTCAGAAATCACCTCATTCCTTTGGTGGAGTGACTGTGTTTTTTAGGTATGCCTGAAATGACCAAAAGCCATTTTGGATGTGGAGAGCAGGAGTGCAGAGATCATCACACCCATCAGCACCAGGTTCTCCTTGTTTTATGTTTCAGCTATGTAATGCTTAAATAAAAATAAATTAAGTGTTAAGTAGAAAGTCTTCCTGCCCTAGTGTGAATAACAACATACTCCTGGCATGACAATATAGCAGTTGTTAGCTCTGTGCTGGAGATGATCTCATAGTTGGTTTAATCAAAAATCTAATCTATGCTGTTGAGAGGGCCACAGCTTTGGAAATTCAATCTTTTATCATTTTGCCAAGAACTTTCGTTGGTGTCCTTTGGGTCACATTGGAAGGCTCATTTTGTTGTGCTAGGGTTTTCTGAGTGAGAAATCACACAGAGCTTTTGTTGTGAGGCCTCAGAAGGCTTTTCTCACACAGGCTGGGATGCATTAGGGAAATGAGTAAACTAGTGTCATGTCATACATGCCTACTCTGTCCATGCCGTCTGTGTGTTTTGATTGATTAGATGAAAATTGTATTTATTTGCATTGAATACTATTACTTTTCTTTAAAGAGTTAACAAGTTCCTCAGTAGATTTTTTTTTTTTTCAAACATTGGGAAACCACTTAGGAATCCACAAAGTCAAAAGCTTGCTTGTAAAAATCTCTAGTTCCTTAACTCAAGTGCTCATAAGTTGCAAATGCTGTTGTTTTTAGAATAACTGCTGTTAATGAGCAGGTTTTTCCACTCAGTTTTGAATGGAATATTGAAACATGAAAGATAAACTGTAGTTACATCAGTTTTATTATTCTTATAATTTTTTATACTGTACTTTTCAAGCAATTTTCTGTTTCCTGTGTTTTCTAAGAGGCAGATTATATTCTGTTAAGAAAAAGCTGTTACTGCAGTCTAGAAGAAACCCCTTTTAGATGAGAGGGGAAAGATGCCTGAGGTGTTTGATGGGGGAACCTCTGTCATACTGTGTTACCTGGAAATAAGAACGGAAAATCAGTGAGATTCTGCAGTTACTACCAGAGAAACTACAGAGGCAGGAAAGGAAGAATCCTGACCACTACCAGATGCAGTCTTGGGTGTTGTAGAAAATCCCCTCATTTGAATCCAAATCCTATTTGCATTGTGTTCAATAGCAAAATTCCAACATAACAACAGATTTGGAAGGGACCTTATCAGAGCCTTGTTTCATAGCCTGTGACAATGAATCCTCTTCCTTAAAGCAGTTTTCATGCATCTCTGTATGACCTCAAACCTTCTCATATAACTATGAAACAGCGAAGAGATATTTATTGTGCAAAGGCTAAGGTAAGCCAACTGTAAAAGTAATCTGCCTGAAATGTTTTATTTTGCTAAGCTGTGCAGTTCAGTTTGGTGTTACAAGTGTCACACAGCAATTCAGCAGATTCATGGCTTCCCTGAGAACTGTGATGACAAACCCTTGCACTGCTCCGCTCTCATTCCAGCGGCTGGGCCTGTATCCAACACTCGATAACCAAGTTATCCCACAAACTGATACAAAACCCCTTTTGAGTTAATGCAAGAGGACATTCTTCTGTCACTCAGTAGAAGTTAAGGGTCCATGGGTTCTTGATCCAAGCAGACACTTAGGGGCTCTTTCATCTCTGAGTGTGCAGTTTGGACAAGTCAGACTGTCACAGCCCCATTGACATCCCTGGCATTCAGCACTGGTGTGTGTCTCCAAAGTTTATTGGTGCTTTCAGGAGGTGTAAATTAAAACCTGCCATTTAAACAAGATATTCTCAATTCCAGTTTCATGAGCCACACCTCATCTTTATTCCCTGTCAGTGTTTCTTCCTATGTGTTGCCTGTATCTCCTGATAGTGATGAACTGTAATTCACTTTGAGAGAGTTGGGAGTCTAATTTCATCTCTTGGGCATACTGTTTCCCCTGAATGCCATGCTAGGAATGTATTAATATCTCTTTTATATGCCAGAGGAATGTGGAATATGCATACTGGCAGTGTGTTTGGAGCCCAAGGGAGGGCATGTGAGGCGAGAGGCTGGGCTGATGGAAATGCTGTTCCCTCCGGGAGGTAGGAGTGATGGAATTTGCTGTGCCACGCTTCCATACTGAGTCTCTTCTCTGCTTTGCTAGTGGCATCTCCACACAATGTTATATCAGCTGTTCCCAGCCCCTCATCCACAGGACCCCTTTCATGTGACCTTGGGTCAACCCTGGGCGAAATACAAGGAACTGGATGATGCAGTTTCTTCCTGAGCTTACAGGACATAATAATGAGCATGAAAGGAAGGAGGCAAGAAGGACAACACAGATATATTTCATGCCTCCTTCTGTCTTTAATTCTAGATGCCATTTATGCATTTGTGTTGCTCTGGTATTGCTTGAAGCCCCATGGGTTGTTACAAGTTCTCAATAATTAAGAAGGTGATATATTTTCCTGTCAATTTTTTTTGGCTTCTTGCTTTGTGTGTCTGAGGGTACGCTTTATTAGTTGTCTGCTCTTTCGTGTTCTGTTTCTGCTAAATAATAATAAAAAGCATATTAATATGCTTTTTCCACTCTCTTGTCACAACCTTGGGTGGCTGTTGGGTTTTTCAAACAGAAGTATTTCTCAACATTTATCAGCATTGTTAGGAAAACTAGTTGTTGCCTCCATTGTCCTTGTCGCACTTTTCCACTCAGAGCATTTATTTAATTAATTGACTAAAGTAATAAATCAAGCCATGAGTAAAAATACTGGAAATGCCTAACTGAGGACAGGTTCCTTGGCTACATCTATATAGACACACACATACATGTATATATGTGTGTGCATATTTCCAGTTAGTGAGCCACTAGTAAGAACTCCTTGAATATAATGCTTCCTCTAGTCTATCTCCCCTGGTGGCTTATGAAAATGTCAAAGAAGGCAGTATTAAAAGACTTTCTCTGCTAGAAACTATATGATGTCTTCTGCATTTCCACTAGGCATGTATCCTGTTACAGGAGAGAAGATTGGTTTATGTGACATGGATTCATGTCTGATTAATCCATATCTGTAAAATACTAACATTTACATTTAGTAGCATTGCACCCTTCCTTTTTCAAGCTTCCTTCTGCTTCAGACTTCCTGTCTCATAGCAGTTCTTTTAGCTGTCAGTGCTTGCTTTTCATTCAAGTAATTGTGATGAGGTAATCTACCTTTCATGTTTCTGGGTTGTGGTGTTGGTTTGTTTGTTTGTTTGTTTGTTTTGGTAGGAATTGAATTTGACATGTTAAATTTAAAGCTGTACTTGTGATAGTTGATCTTGCTGGAGAGTATCCCTGTTAATTTTTGAATGTTTTTATCAGTAATAATCAGTAATAATTCAGAGGCTGAAGTCCCTGCTAACAAAGGCATAATCCCACTGGGGTCCTTGGGAATTTTCTTTTCAGAAAATGAACACACAATTACTGTCAGGATTTCTGTCTTCAGACAGTAGCTGAATGGGCATTTGGACAGAGTACTATTCCGGTGGCCAATCCCAAGTTTCTCTCCCCACCCAAATCAGAGAACTGTCTGCAATTACTGCTCCATAAAGGGCTTAGCCAGCTGTGGGATGCTGAACACTCAAAAATCCCATTAATTTGAGGGAATTGTTGATCTTGCCCTTTCTCTGGATGAGGCTGTATATGTTTCTAGCTAGATTGCTCCAGAGACCTGGCAGTGAGTCTGGAGGGCATTTTCCTAGGTTGTTACTCAAATTTCTGCTTGCAAATATGCAGAATATTCCCAAAGGACAAAATGTTGTTGGTAACATGACACACCCTCCCACCACCCCAGAGAATAATGTCTATTAAACCCTTTTTAATTAGTTATGGTATTATAGATCCTGAACAGTGCATATTCACAAAACCATTGTGAAGCCACTGTCCTGTCCCATTTCTCCCTAAGAGGCCTTTGATGCTCTTGGTCCTATTCCGTGGCTCACCAAGTCATTATTTAGGCTTTGCAAAACCTGCCCTCAGGCTCCCAGCTTCTTTGAACATGCCTCAGCTTTTCCAGTCTCTGAGTCCTTTCTTCATACTCTGTAGCATGGAAGACTGTTGTGAAACACATTTTCTGCATTCTTACCCCTTCGAGGGCTTCCATATTGAAATGTTCTCCAAACCGCTTTATTTGAGGATAAAGCTCAAAAGTTCTGAAAGCTCTGATTTTATAGACTTGAGGGGAAAACCAAGTAGGACCTTAAAGGGGATCATCTGTAGAGTTTTTTGAACAGCAGGCTTTTGGAATGGTTTAGTTAAAAATAAGGGTTTCAGTTCAATGTTTGTTTTAAATGAAGAGTAGGCCTCTTGCAATAACTCAGTGAAAAATAGTCTGTTTTCATTGTCATATTATTGTGGACTTTTAGAAAAATACATTGAAGATACTTTTTTCTGGAAAACTGACATTCTGAACAGCTTCTACTTACTTGATTAGCTCTAGTATTGAGGTGTTGGCAAGAGTCAGAAGAGGTTGACATTTTAGAGAAGAAAAAAAGTTGGGTAGCTGAAACTCTTTTTTATCATTTTAGTGGGAAAGGAGTTGAGGCAGTTGATGAAGAAGAAGAGCTTGTGATTTTGACTTGTTTCAGTCACAGCTGAAATGTGAGGGGGCTGTCTTCAGCTGGAATGCTTGTTAGAAAGACAAGGATTTAGCTTAATTGGAACAAAGAATTGAGGACTGAGTGAGCTCTTCAGTAGTGAAATTAAAGTAAGTTTCATGTTTATACTTAGTGTTTATTTTCTTCTTGACATTTCCCTCCCTTCACAAAACAAAATTAAATACACTGCATGAAAGCAGAATTTACCTTAAAATTTGACTTGATGGATCTTCTGAATGAAAAGCATTTAGGTTGCTGCTCCCTTTCTCTCTACATATGTAGCAGTACAGGATGCATGAGTATAAATGTCAGGCAGCTGGGAGCTGTTTGTTTTTGGTGAACTGGAAGCTCTTTGAAAACTGCAGGAGTAGATATGTTTCTGAAGTTTTATTTCATTGTTTAGCTTTCTGTCATCCAGAAGTGCAGTGTTTACTTAAACGTTATACAAGCTCAGTGTTGTAAATTAACAAGTACTGTTGTAAATTAGGAGTCTTGGCTTTAAACTGCTGGACTCAATGTTATAATTGAAAACATCTCTACAAACACTCAGCTGTTGAGTCCTAACTTTACAGAAATACCTTGGTTTCATAATGTGACATTCACAAGCAGGTTATGAAAGGTTATGCTGAATTAAACCTGAGGTGTACACTTAAATTTTTTGATCAAATGAAATCTGCCATGCAAATATGAAAAATCCATGCAATCTAGGGTTTGATGCCCTCTTCTTGTGGCAGAGCTCCTGTATAGCTCCCATGTGTGTTATTGATCGATGTGTTCCCAGTCCCAAGATTTTCATTTATATGGTTTAAAGACTGTCTTTTCTTTCTGAAGAAAAGTTTGTCACATTGGCATTCATGTTTCATGTCAATTCCTCCATCATGCTGCATGTAAACACAGTCACATTAAGAGATGGAAGCTCAGAGCAAGACAGGGAAATGTTGGAGGTAAGGTAGCTCTAACCCTAAATAAGAGTTAAGCAGTCCCAGAGAGATGTGTTTTGCAGTAGAAATGTGATGGAATAGAAGGAACGCAAACAAGTCAGGACATTAACACTGTTTCAAAGAGTACAACTGTAGGAAGAATCAAATCAGTAAGAAAAGACAAGGCAAAGCTGGGAATGTCTTAATAAGTAGGAAAGACTTCAATGTGCACTCTCCATACTGTGATCTCTGTTCTGACTTCCCTTTAAAAAACAATGTATACGTTTTATCCATATGTGATGGAACTATTTATTTAAAAGGGTAGCAGAGTGTGAACAATGGGAGTGGAAATCATTGAGCAGTAGCAGAAAAAACATTTACCATACAGAGATCTTACTTCCCAAAGGCTGTGTACTTTCTGTAAAACAAAACAAAACAACAGGAGATTTCACACAACCACAGAATTGTAAGGAAGGGACGTCTGGATATCATCTAGTCTAATCCCTGCCAAGGCAGGGCCACCTAGAGCAGGTGACACAGGAACGTGTCCAGGTGGGTTTTGAATGTCTCCAGAGAGGGACTCCATGACCTCCCTGTTCCAGTGCTCTGCCATCCTCAATGTAAAGGAGTTTGTCCTCATGTTGAGGTGAAATCCCTTGCATTTTAGTTTATGGCCATTTCTCTTTGTCCTTTCACTGTAAGCCACTGAAAACAGTCTGGCACCATCCTCTTGGCCCCTCCTTTGAGATATTTATAGGCATTGATGAGTTCCCCTCTCAGCCTTCTCTTCTCCAGACCCATTTCTGGGCCCCACAAAAGGCCCAGCTCCCACAGTCTCTCTTTATAAGAGAGATGCTCCAGACTCCAAATCTCTTTGTAGCCCCCTGCTGTACCTGTTCCAGGATCTCCTTGCCTCTCTTGTACTCAGGAGCCCACAGCTGGACACAGCACCCCAGATGTGCCTCGCCAGCACTGAGTAAAGGAGAAGGATCACCTTCCTCAACCTGATGGCCACTCTCTTCCTGATGCACCCCAGGACACCATCAGCCCTCCTGGCCACAAGGGCACTGCTGGCTCATTTGAAGTGAGAGATATAAGCGAGGGGTTTCTTGAAATGATTCTGCTTCCATGATGGTTTTCCTTGTCTCAGGTATTAAACATAAGGCATCACCTGAAACCTAGGATGTTTCAGAGAATAAAAACCAGTCTTTCTTGTTTCCCTCCCCATGATGCTAGAGTGTGGTACTTCAAGGTTCCTGAGTTTTGGGAAGTGATTGTAGGAAAGGACGTGCCATGTTAGTGCTTTGTTTGGCTAAAATGATGGCTCAGGCATTTTACCTCCAATTCCTCAAGGGATGAGCTCCCACAGTTGCGTACATCCCTACATAAGCTCTGGGCAAAATTGCTGGTGTTGCAAGTGTCGCAATTTCTCAAATCATGGGACAAATACTCATTTTTAGTTTTTCTGATATTTGAAATTACAGAGGCAGCTGCTGCTGTCCTGTTTTTCTGTTTGTGTGTTAAAACCCCAGCAGTTTACCTACATGCTGGCTGGAGTGCTGTCCCTGCTGGTATTCTTCCTCACTGTGAGAAGAGATGGTTTGTTCTCCAGCTGTCTCCTGCTTCCCTCACTACAAGAGCCCTCAGCCTCCATCCTATACCTTGGAGCAGGATGTGGCTGAGGCCAAAAGCACCAAGGGTGATTTTGCAGCTTGGAATTTCCCCATGGCTGTTGTGTCCATCTTCTAAGTATAGCAGCAGAAAAACATTGGATTCAGCAATTGTGTTTGTTAAGAGCTGATTTTAAATGCTTAACACTGCTGCTGTGAACTCAGCTTCGTGTCATTGCAATGATGTGCCATGATTTGGTTGAGCACCAGGCCCATCTGAGCTCACAAAGCATTTGGAAAAGGCTTTTAGAAACATGTCGTGATTTTTGGGGTTGTGCTGTGCAGTGTTGTACTCTGTGATCTTGTGGGTCCCTTTCAACTCAGGAAATTCTGTGAGTCTATGACAACTGCTCACTTTGTTGGCTTTTGTTGAGAGGTTTTTTGTGTCTTCAGGAGACTAAAACACTCTGCGTGAGCTGCCGTACCCTATTTTTCAGTTTTTAATGGCAAATAAAATGCTTGTTAAACCTCAAGTGCCTCTGTTAGGATGAAGTTATATGTGAAGTTACAAGGCAGTATTTACATGACTTCTTCTGGTGAATGAATGTATTGGTAACTTTATTCCAATAACAAAGTCAAGACCTCTCAAGTGTTAGCCACAAACATAAAACCAGGCTCTTTTACAGGAGGTTGCAGAGGTGTCAGAGTTAAATTCTTGCAATTCAAAAGGGAAAGCATTTTAAACAATATTGTAAGAAACCTGCACCATTTTTTCAAGCCTCTGTTTAAGTATGCTTTTTACTAAAAGAGGTTATGTAATTCTTGGCCTCATTAGAATTCTAGTCAAGCAATATTTATTTAGCAGCCAAGTGAAAAAAAAAATAGTGTGCTTTCTGTTGGCAAATTCTAGCACCCAGGTATGGTCCATTCTGGCAGTTCTAGTGTAACACACCTTAAGAAATGCATTTAAACCTTTTTTTCTGACACTTTCTTTTTCTTCTTTTTCCTTTTTGCCTGTACATGCAGCTATGGGTGGCAGCTGACATAGCAAAGCCTGTAATCAGGTATAGTCAGAATTGCTACCAGGGTGAGGATCTCTTAAAGCTAGAGCTATGAATTTTCATCTTGAGTTTTTCCTAAGCAGTGCTAAACATCTTCACAGCAGTCCCAGCTCTGCTTTCAGTGGTATTCATGGGACTTGATTTATCAGTGGTAACAAGCATTAATCTGGCTGAGAGCCTGTGATCACAGCCAGCCTTCCCTGTACAACCCATTGCTTGGCCTTCTACTCCAGCAGTTTCTTTTACTGGCCCCCAGTACAGCTGATGCTGCTGTCGTGTGACATCATTAGCTATCCCAGGCCTAAATAACCCTTTTTTTCTGCTTTCATTTGTGTAAGATTATTTTTGCAAACATTCCTATCTGTAAAATTATTTTCTTTTCTTGGTTTTTCTCATGGTCCTATGGAAAGCTGAACCAGCTCAGGTGAAAGATGGTATGGGAGGAAAGTAGTATGAGGGAGTTGCCTAAACTGACCCTGAAGCTAAAAATTGAAAAGCTGGGTCTGGGGCTTCGGTATATAGGTCTATAGCATGGTGGCTTATCTGGCAAAGCCAATTTCCTTGTTCCTGCTCTGCCCCACCAGCATTCAGAGACTTGCTCTATCTCATGTGCCACCTGAGCTATTTTCCTAGGGTTAGTAATGAACTTGCTACTGTGCTTGTGGACTTTAATACAGAGCATGTAACCCATGAAATTGGTCTGCATTCCTATGAGTCTTTGTGAGTGAATTCTTTGTCTTAAATGAGAATTTTCCAAGTATTAGTATTAAAGGGGAGAAGTACTAGAGCTTTCTGGATGTTATGTGCCTAGTGATCATCCTTCTAGCTCCATTTATTCTACATAGCAATGATTTTATGTAAGAAACTACAAAAAAAAAAAAAAAATGCATGCTTTGTGTCCACTAAGGAGAGCAGCAGACTGGACCTCAGCTGTGAGTGGTCCAGGCATTGCTGCATGGAGCCTTCTGGGAACTCATTTACCCTGCAATGCAAATTTGCACTCTTTTGCCTGCAGCCTGTACTTTGCTACTACAGGACTAAATATTGACCTTCTTCATTTCCTCTCTTCAGACTTTTTTTATGGCTCAGAAGCAGCGCATGGAGGTTGGAGAAGCATGCATTTTTTCCTGCTTGTATTAGCCATTGGGTCTAGATCAAGAAATATGTGATCAACGTTTGTTAAATGTGATAAGTTGCAGACAAGTAAGTTCATATCACTTCCACTTAAACCATTTTTCCATTTAAACTCTTAATTCTCCTTCTTTCGACCTCAAAATGGGAATTTATCACAATCTGCTAGCATTTTAACATTTCTGATGTTATAGACAAAGATTTGTGGGTGTCCAGGGCCTAGAGGATCTCAAGCCAGAACGTCAGATCCCAGATTTGTTAAGGTAAACTGTAGAGACTGTTTTTACAAAAAGAAACGCTCATTTCAATGAAAACTGACTCTATTTTCAGGGTTACAGGCTGACATGTGTGCCTGTACTGAGCTGTGTAACAAGCAGAACGTGTGGAAACTCCCACTGAATAAGCCAGAGCAAAAGACCAGGGAGACCTCTGCTCCAGTGGCGTGATTATTTTATAAGAACCTGAATCATATTATGCCTGGTGATTTGTTAAATTTGCATTCAAATTTGAATTCAAAGCTGAAACTGTGGCCAGCCTAAAGTCACCTGGAATTTTGCCTTTGACTTCAAAGGGCCACAGTTTTTTATCCAGTTCTGCAGTTGCTGAGTAATTTGAAGGAGCTCTTTTTCAGCTCCTCTGCAGAGACAGGTCTATTTGATGTACAGCTCTCTGCCATGGCAGCAAAATCCTTTCTCTATGAGGTTTCTGTGCTCCTCTCACTTATTCCTTCTCCTGAAGTTATAAATCTCTGTTTAGGGCACCAGAATCCTTCTCTGCAACAGCTGGTACTGATTTCAAGGATGCTCCAGGTAAAGAAAAAACATCAGCAGAGCAATATAATTCCTGTTGGCCGGCATTTTCCCCTTTTTCCATATTAGAAAAAGATAAATGATCTTTTATCTCTGTCATGCTTGTTTGTTAGGAAAAGCATGCAAGAAATATCACTTGCATCCCCAAAGCAGTGACCAGAGACACTTGCCATCATCCTCCACCCTGTCCCTCTGGGAAATGTAGGACAGGTAGGAGAACTGCAGAAAATGGTGGTGTAAAGTGTTGCAGGACCTCCCCAAGGAGTGATAGGGTAGATCCCTTTTTGTGTGGGTTTTAAAAGTCACCTACAGTAACTCTTAGAACAGTGTTGTCCCAATGCAGTCCTCATGGCTGAAATACCTAACTATGCAAATACTTAACAATTTTTCTTCTTCCTTCCTCCCTCCCCTCCCCAAAACTGTTACGGAGGCCCTGGCTGTTCTCTTAGCTCAAATAATGTTTGACAGTTCAGTAACAAGACAAAAGACAACCTTCTTTTTTTTCTTTTCTTTTTAAAAATCCAGATAATTTAATACAATAAAGAAGCAAAGACATCAAAGCAAAGAAACTGTATACATTGTACAAAGCGTTGGGAATCTGTTCTCTTTTCAAAATTTTGACATGTGCTATGTACTGTGGTTACAGCTATTAAGAAAATACAGACATCTTTCCATGCAGTCCGCTTGCTATTTAAAACAATAATGTGAAATCTGTTTTGATGCTGCACAGAGACACACACACAGAGCTTTATTGCTGGCCTTAGTGAAGGTGGGTACAATACACTGGCCTTGTACTTCATTAGAGCAAGAGCGTGGCAGTTCAGTCGGAATGAGAGACACGCATTAGATTTATGACACAGTGCAAGTTTTGTGTATGCAGACTGCTTTCTTGTTCCGTCCTCAGAGCTCTGCTTAACTTCTTTTGAAGCACATTTCATTATCCTTTATTGCCTGGGAGGGTGTTTTCAGAGATTTTCCTGCCCTACACCATAAGACAGGCAGGAATGCTATCGGGACGTTAACATGGAAATGCACAGCATCTGCTCTTATGATCTCTCCTATCTAGAGGGCACCATGTAAGCCTGGGCCAGCATCATCTCTAACCAGCTCAAAAGTTCCTGAAACAGTTGGTGGAGGGGAAAAATGTTCTAACGTTGCTCACAATTTTTCAGAAAATGTCTCTCTTATGGTCCAGTTGATGTCCATAAGACCCCCAAGCTCCTATTTACCTTCAAGCAGTTAAATTATATACAGACTTCAATACAGGGAGTAACATAATTTAGTCCTCTTGGGAGGAGCTGTAAGTCATGTCTTTGACTTGGATTACAAATACAACTACCTGGCTTGTTTGTTTTAGAATTTGAGACTGAGTTATCTCAGTTACCAAGTTGATTATGCTTAATAGGCTCAGGTTGTTTTAATTATCATCTCCATAAGTGTTTTACAACTGTGGGGAGATGATTCTAGAAGATAACCAAATATTGAATTAATGAGAAGGGCTGGGCTACAAGGTTTCACGTGGGGAGGGATGAATGGTAGTTGTTGGGCTGTATTATTTAGCAGTTTGTAAATGAATTATTTTGCCATATTATGTTGCCTGTCTGCAGGTTTAGGTGAAATGTTAAGTGTGAAAATAACATTTGCACACAAATTTAATAGGCAGGCAGACAGGGTCAAATTCCAAGGTAGGTAGGAAGGTGAGGCAACAAAACAGATATTAAAAATAAATAGATATTTGTGAAAATTATGTGTGAGAAAAACAGGTCAAGGCTCTCTTGAGAAGATTTCCATGTCCCTGAGTTATCTCAGGATCATGTGCTTTCTAGTTTAGTAGGGATATATGGAAGTTAGGAAAATTTAATAGACTGCTTTTAATACAGGAAAGAAGCTTTTCTTTCCTATCAGGTATAAATGTCGTTGTACTTTCCCCTGAACACACTCTGATCTCTGCTTCTGGACGAAAGTTTTGGAAATCAACGTTAATCTCTTATGAAGGTTTCTAATATGAACAGTAAAACTTTGTGGGTTTTTATCCCTTTGGTTATGAACCATGATGGGCTATACAAAGAAAAGAGACCATATTCGGTAAGGATCAGACTTTGTGGCTAGCAAATTTTATTCATATAAATAATGTGTCTTATTGCTATAAAGTATTGGCTAAAGAGACAGGCTAGACATTGAATAAAGAGATAGGCATCCATCAACAACAAAACTGAACCAGACCAAGGGAATATAAGCAAAGGAATGGGTTTGTTTTCATCTTGCATCTTTAGATGGATTCCTGAGATTATTTAGTGCTCTTTTAGTTGCTTAAGTTCCCATTGAACTTGGATTTGTCTTGATCTAGTCCATTCCAGACATTGTTACTTAATCTTTTACATATCCCAAGATGTCACTTGGATTACTAACCAGACTTTTTTATGTTGTCAGCCATCATTTCCCCTGGAATAACTGCCTTGCTGTATCCAGATAAACATCTTCATATGAAGAACATTTATTATTGCCCAACATGGAGAAATTCCAGATCCTACTCCAGTTGGGATGACAAGATTTTCAGACAGCAGTAGTAACTTCTAAGTAAACTCTTGTATAAAGGATACAGACTCATATTAAAATCATATTTATAATCTGCAGATATTCCCAGTGGAAAGGGGATTTTAGGGCTGATGCATCTCTTTGGGTTGGTTAGCCCATAATGTCAGGCTGAAATACATTCAAGCCACTTGCTAAGTGCAAAGCTGAACCTAACATGGCTGAAGGAGGACTTGGGGTAAATGTATGGGTCACAGGTTAATAGCTGGAAAATATGCCAAAGTCTAACCATTGGAAAAGACATTTGCTATGCTGCTTTTTGGTATGAAGCTGGTAAAATGGCAAAGGAGGGAGTGAGAGTTACTTGTGTTGCATAACTGGATACAACAGTTCCTCCTTTGTCACAAAAAAATTAAATTAACATTTCAAAAAGGCATTTTATACTTTTCAGATGAGACTGGGATTCCAAATGTAATATAAAATCTGTAAGTCAGAAGTTCATTTTTCTGATGTATTATGTCATTTTTTGAGCATATCTAGGATTAATTTGAAATTTCCCTCTCTTTTTATTTGTTGCTGATTTTGGTACAACTGTACTGCAATTTTCAATAATTATGGAGAATGGTAATCATAAAACAGGAATCCCATGTTCCGTGCATTTCTAATTTGTATCATGGGAATAGGATACTTCATTATTACCATTGGCAGTAGCAACAGCAATTCTTATTCTTTTCATATGAATCAGGCTTTATTAGCATCAGGCCAAATATTATGGATTATGACATAGTAAGACTCTCTAAGCATGTGGGTAATGAAGCATTGCAGGGGCACAAATGAGCAAAAAAGAAGCTGCAGTAAACTTTGGGTGACCCTGTGTTTTGATGCAATCCTGTGAAGTTTCAAGCACATGTAAAACTTTGCTCATACGAATGGTGCAGCTGCTGGCTAAGAGCTGAGTAATCTATCTAGAACAAGAGCGTGGCTTTAAGGGAGAGCTGCCCATCTGTGGCATAGGAGGCAGGTGTGACCTGTGAAATATCTCCACGTATCTGAGAGCCCCGTGAAGAAGGTGACTGAGTGTCCTCCAGTCAAGTGTTAGCATGGCACAATCCTGCTTGTTGCAAGCACAGTTTCCTCAACACCAGCAGGGCTCCATTTCCAAGTAACTACTGCCTAAAAGGGGACAGATGAGCCCTCCTAAAAGGACATGACACAGAAGATCCTTGCCCAGGTCCTCATGCTGGAAGACATTCAAAGACGTCTCGTGGTCCACTTCACTCAGTGGTGTGTAAGGATGGAGAGATTCTTTCCAAAACAGTGAAGAGCACATCCAAGACCTGATGGTACTGTGTATATTAGTACATTTCTTACAGCTTTTGGGCATTTATTTATTAGGTTAATTTTTTTTCCCCAAAGAAATATGAAAAGTCTTAGGAAAATGTTCTTGATACACTGTGCATTTGATACTTAGCTGAAGCAACAGGGCTTCAGTGGTCTCCAAGTTTAGCTTTGCTTTAAATGCTGCTCACTGGACTAAGTATTTCTATTCCCTAATTCAGAACATTTCATTTCCTGGACTCAAAAAAGGAACTCTCAGAAAACTAGAAGGTGCAGAAGGCTTGAGCATAAAACAGGACAAGAACCTTTGTGAGGAAAACAGCACATGATAGTGTAAAGAGGCATCTCTTCAATGAGGCGACCACTCTCCACCTACTGAGATGCAGTTGTTGTGTAGCTCACTAGAGGGCATGTGGCCGTGCTTTATAATTCTGAAGNTGCAAGCAGAAAATGTTAAGAATTGTACCCACTTATTTCAATTGTTCATTTGAGTACCTTGTTTGGAAAAGAAGTTTAGATTAGTCTTGCAGTATGCATATAAAGGCTTTTCTTTACAGGGAACGGAAGCAGAGGTATGTGCTGCAATTTACTCTGAATTCATTTTATCCTATTTTTTTTTTCCAACTGTTTTTTTCCTGCTGTTTCTCTGGGAGAAAAAAATTGTAGATACCATAATGATCCCTTCTTATGGAAGCTGCCAGAATAAGCAACTCAGATATTTGCCATAAATATTTCAGAATATTTAACATTTCTATTTGTAATCGCTTAATCTTGTACATATGTTAAAGGAAATCAGTTTTTAAAAACAATTATTTTAGATTTAAGTTTTCTTTAGGCAATAGAAACTAGAGAACCTGGTTATTTTTAATATGCCCCTACCTTGGAGCTTTAAAATACAGAGGCACTTAGGTCAGTTGTTTTCATTTGCTGCATAAACAACCCCTAAATCTCCTGAATTTCCAAATATTTCCAGTTGTTTTCAATTTTGGGGTAAAAATCCATTTGGATTTTTAAGTCTAGCAAAACCAGTCCCCCCGTCCCCTCCCCCATTTTTCTGTTGTGTCTCACCTCACGTCAAGCCTGAGTGCAAAGCTCTTCATCTTTTACAAGTGTAGCAAGTTTGCATTTGAAGAAGAGGACACAGGTATTGCACCTATCAGTTAAGTATGGATGCAGAATGAAATATGGCAGAGAACATTGCTTCAGGACCCCTGGGCTGAATTCTGGACTACTCCACTTAGCTTTTGTTTTAGCTCAAACTCTTACTAGTTACAAACAGAACTTCATTGAGCAGTGGCCTGTGTTTTTCCAAAATGTTCCTCATCATCTCCGAACTCTAAGACCCAGATCTAAAAATTAGCAAACAAAGGAAAAAAAAGTCCAGGAATTCTATAGGGCTAGGCAGTGAAGAGCATTGCAGAGAGATTCTAACTTCGCTGTTTGCTGGGGTTTTTTGTTGCATCTCCCATCCATGTCTAAAGAGGCAAGTGTTGAAATGTGTTCATGGTCCATGAGTGCCCACTGGAACCTGTCAGTTCCCCTCTGAAATGCAGTTCAGTTGAAACACAGCTGCTAATTGTTTCTTCCTGACCCATGTCACTATCATGGCACTGCTCTCTGGTTTGTGTGCTCTGGGCACCAGTGTCTGGTGAGCATCCAGCCCCACCTAAGCTTCCAAAGCTCTTTAATTTGCCTTCCACCCCTGATGTAATGCACTGTTATTTTTCTGAGTTCACTCCTCTGCTCAGCCACTGTGTCACCCCAGATCTGCCTTTGCACAGCTCACATGGCTTTTGTCTCCTGCACTGTTAGTGTAGCCTTTGTGAAGAGATAACTCTGAGTTTCATGGGGGAAGACCATAGTGCATCTGAACAGAGAATGTTAAAAGCAGAAGGGAGATAAAAAGCTAAAAATTTGAATACATTACCCTCCTTTATAATTTCTCAAGGTTCTCTATTTCAGCAGTGCCTACAGAAAGCTCCTGGAAAATGCCATGACCAAGTCAGAGGAGAGTAGATCACACTGTGGCTTTAATTGTAGTGTAAAAAGATGTAAAGCACAAACATATGAAATCCAAATATCAATGACTATATACTCCTCTCATACCCTTCATATGCCATTTTGAATGGCCTCCTGTTTAGGCCACAGCCTGTGGTGACCCTTGGACTGCAGGCTGGTGGCTTTGAAACAAGGGTCACACTGGTGCTTGTAGCAACAGAGGGGGGCCCACTGTTGGGGAAAACCACAAAGCCTCTTGGCTAGCAGGGCAGGTTCACCTGCTTTCTGCTGCAGCCAGCATCCACCAGCCTGCTCACAAATAGCTCTTGTTGGTTAATGAGACATTGCCCTGTGCTCACCATGTCACATCTGCCACCTGGAGAAGGGATGTGAAGATGACAGGTGGCTTGGCAACAGCAATGTCAAATAAAAATCTGCTCTGGGAGATGGGGCAGTGGTGGCAGAGCCTCTGCAGAGCATATTTGCCATGTCACAAAAGTCCCTGGGTATATTCTCAATCTCATCTGCATTAAGACAGAAAACAACAGGGGTTAAGCTGAGGCACTGCAAAATTGTATGTAAAACCACCTAGTTACACTAATGAAGGGCTGATACCAACCATCTCCCAACATTACCTATCATTCTGACTCTGAGAACACAACAAACCTGATGCTGTTCAGCCATAATGAAGAAAAAAAGAGTAAAAAAAAAGCAGTCTCTTTGCTGAAGAAAATAATTTTGATGTATCAAAGTAGTAACAAAACTTCTTTCTTTCTATATTGTTTCCCTTACTAAAGAACCCCATTCTGCATCTGCCATGAAGATTTGGATGGTGGGTTGAGATCACACTGAAAGTCAGGGTGGCCTACATCAGAAAAGTTGCATTTCACAGAACATTTGCTATTGATATGTTGGGAAAGTGTCAGACTTGTGGGAGGACTGGAGAGTATTTGCATGATACATTAATAAGAAACAGTTTAGTATACTAGATTACTAAAGCATGGTTAATTTTGAAGCCAAAGCCCACACATTCTTAACTTTGTTTCCCAGCTGAAGAGCCAGTGTGCTCTCATGTATTGTACAGAAACCGGAGTGTTTTTCTTTGAAAGCAAACCCAGTGTTTAGAAAATCCAAAACTGAGCTAACAGCTCAGCATATAGGCATCACACAGGATGTTATTTTAAGCTGTAATGGAGAAACGTCAGTACAGTCAGTATCTGTATTTGCAGCATGTGTGTTTTGAAAAAGCAGGTTACATACGTTCTTGCTTTACAAGTTTTTCAAAACTGAGATAGTTTCATTTGTCTTGGGAAGTGCAGTATCTGACAGGCTGATGGGAGGTCTGCTCAACAGTTCCTAGAGGCTTTAAAAGATAGAGAGACATACGTGCCAGTTTTGATGGGGAGCTGCTTTTTGAGACTGCATTCCTCTTCCCAGGAGCATTTTGAAGCAAAATTTTCTGAACTTCAGGGTTTAACTGACTTTAACCAAGTTTGCTGTACCACATCCCCAGCTATTGTACTTGTCTTCTGGAAGCATTACTCATCTTTCCCACCTTGAGAAAAGCACTGGGCTTTTAGGAATAGAGCTATTTTTAAATACAGTGGTGAAAATATGGTCCTATTTCCTAAGATCATATGAAGAATTAGAACTAGATTAAATTAAGTATCTTCTCATTTTAATCAATGCATTCAAAAAATAATACAACCTCCAAGTCAAAACTGGGGTGGCATTGTTGCTGGAGAATGAAAAAGCTGTCAAAAGGTGCTGTGATCACCTGTGAGTCAGTGTTTAGGAGCTGAGAGGTAATAATTTAAGGTCAGAGAGACGTTGCATGTGAGTAAGCTTTTAAGCATTTGATTATTTTTTATTATTATTTTTGGGAGGGATTTTTCTCTCTTTGATAATGAATGCATGGTAACAGACAGTGGCTTTCATTGAAGCAGCAGAGCTCCACCACCCAGACACTTTGTGCTGAGCTCTTGCCTTACAGTTAATGTCACTGTTGCTCTTGAGTTGTAAATGGTGTCCCCTCAAAAGTGGCTTAGGTTCTCGCTCCTTTGGTTTGTTAGAATTTTTACATCCCTTTCTGAAAAGTACCTGACTCTGGAAGTAACCATCTGGACTGCTTTGATGGTTTGTTGCTGACCATGTGGGTTGTGTGGTAGCCATTGAAAAGAAGTTTCTTAGCTGTTAACTAATAAATAGTACCATGCAATTTGGAAAGGTGTTATTTCCACACAGAAGCTCCCTGCTCCTGCCCCAGAGATACTGAGTTGATGATCATCTGTAAACTGGTGGGGACAGAGATAACTAAAAACCTCACAGAATAAAACCATATGAATGTTAAAAAAAATAAAACAGGTACATCAGTAAACCCAAATTATTTTTTTCTTTGATTAAGCACAGAATCCCTGTGAAGAACCTTCTCTTGTTCAGTTTTAGATAAAGTATTATGGTTTTATCACAATAGGTTCTTGTGATGTACGGAGGCATGGATATAAAAGATTTTTCCAGTAAAGCTTAACAGAATTTAAATATTTATGTAAGAATTGATGTGTTGCTTTAATAAAAACTATAAGTAGAAGTTAGCATTTATTTTTTTTTTTATTCATCCTTCCCCTTGTTTCAATGTTGTGGGCTACCTACTGTTGTTTTATGAAAAATTCCTAACCAAGGAAGACTAAGATTTAGCATGTATCAGTACCATATTATTTTTCATTTGGTATGTATAATAGGGAAGATTGCATAGCCAAGACATAAAGTATGGGGCAGAAGCTAGGGATCCCTTCTCACTAGCAATCAGAGATAAGTCTAGGCAGATACATAGGAGTAAAAAAAGTGGAGATTTGGAAAATATAAGTTAAATGTCCAAAGTTGATCAGACAGGTGAAGAAAACCAGAGTCAATGTATTCAGCTGCAGGTTTGAAACCTTGGGGACACCACCTGCAGTGCTGTGTCCATCTCTGGGGTCCCCACCACAGGAAGGACATGGACCTCTTGGAGCGAGTCCAAAGGAGGGGTCGCCAAGTTGATCAGAGGGATGGAGCACCTCTCCTATGAGGAAAGGATGAGAAAACTGGGATTGTTCAGCCCAAACCAGTCTGTGATTCTATTTAAATTCTTCTCACCCCCCTTAAGTCGTACCTAGATTATTATCTGGTTTACTTTTTCATGTTGACTCTCGTAGTATTTACTCCATTTGTCTATAAGGTTTTGCTCTACTCCTAATAATTTGAATTCTACTGTTTAAATAATTAATTTTGTCTCTACTGATACTATATACTAGATTTAGATGACTGGTAGCACCTTTTGTTACAGTCAATCTTTTCATGGGGATCCCAAAGCTATTATTATTGAACTGGGCAATATGAGTGATTTTAGTACCTTCTGTGTCAGGATACAAGTTTATACTTTAGACTATAAACTAATGCTTCAAATATCTAAGGAAGAATAAAGGATCAAGCCTGGGCTGAAAGAATCAGAAACTTGAAATGAGAATCATTCTAAAACCTAACACTTCCATGTTTCCACTAATTCATTATGTTATGCTCTGAACAAAAAAGGAAAGTCAAATTCAAAGACCAAACTCCACATAGTTTTCTACACACAAACCAGCATTTAATCTAGATTATACATGTAAATAAAGTTGCAGCATACTCCTAAGACATAAAAAGCAAAGGTCAGATGATGGAAATAAAGGGAAAAACATGTAAGTCTGTTTGTTCTGCATTTCTTGGCAGCTAATATATTCGGTATTCTGGTAATTATTATGTAGAAAAATAGAGCTGCCTATTGTGGATAACAGCAAATAAGGCAAAGGACCAATTTTGTTCCTCTTCTAACTCCATCAGTGTCAATGCACTTAAACCAGGAATTCATTTAGCAGGGGTCTCTGAGTCACCAGCTGAGGTTCAAGTGCTAATTTCTTCTAAGACCCAGAAAAGTTACACTGAGTAAGGCTGGTAAAAATGCTCAGTTAACTCTTTCAGCAAGAAAACTGTGGGACAGAGCAGGCTCTGGAGGACAGTGATAGAAGGAGCCAAGCCTTGAGAAGGAAGCTAAGGCTGAGGTTTACATAGTCATTGTCTTTGAATTACCAAAGGCTGGAGTGAGGCTGGATTGCCAAATGCCAGAATGGGAGTAAATTTAGATGCTCTCAGGATTATTTGTGTTTTGAGCAGTGAAGCAAGCTCCCTTCTCACTAGCAAACTGGGCTGCACTCCGAAGACGAGAGCCTCCCTTTTCTTCCCCTTCTCACATTTATTTGTATTTTTCTTTCACTGAGAGAAAAATGGGGAAATAACTACAGCTGAGTATAAATATACACTGGCAAGAGAAAAACTGCAGCATGCTGTTCTGACCTGTAACCATTGAGCTTCACAGTTGCTCTCCATCACCTGTGCATTAAGACAAGAATGAAGCCTGCGTAGTTCATGAAATGGCTAGCCTAATTTTACCTTCTTCAAAGATTTTAGGGAGAAAAATGCACCATAATCCTGTATTTTGCTCCTACTTTATTTAGCAGCTATATAGATAAGTCTTTAAAACAATATGGACTGAACTCCTTATTTTATTCCTGCCCACTTTCAGTGATGGATAGATATCAGAGATGTGATATCTTTAGTTCTACCTTGAGACTCTTTTTTCTCTGTTATGCAAGCAGAAAATTCAAATGCAGTTGTATTGACCTATTATTAGGACAGATTTTGAGTCTATTTAATGAACCAACCATTCAGCATAAATTCTTATATTGTGGACAAGGACTTTTTGCCCTGTCATATTATCTCCTGATTCTAATATATTTGTGCTACAAAAACTGGTGGGGAGGGGGGGAGAGGGGGATGTGTAAAGAAGCTTATTTAAAAATATTTATCTCTTTTTTAGTGGTTTTTTGTTTGTTTGTTTGTTTTTCTGTTTGTTTTAATAAAGACATGGCATAAATTGAACACTCATACTGAGAAGGAAGCAATCTCAATTATTTACAAAGCAGAGGGTCTGCTGTTACTCCGAGAGTGGAATATTTATTACAGCCTGTGGATACACCATCCTAGCTCCAAAACCACTTATTTAAGGTAGGTTTGAAAGCCAAAGCCTATGAATGAAAATGTATTTTTACATTTGGTTTTCTACACCGTCTTCAGCTATGACTGCTGAAGACAATATGAAATCTGTTTATCAGACAACATGAAATAAATAAATGTAATGAACAACTATCAGTTTTTTCAGTCCTCATTATAGCTAAGGTTGCACAATGGTTTCCATTCTAACTCTTTTCAACCTCATAATTTTCTAGTGACTTTCATTCCAGAGAAGGGAATTTTCCTTACGGTTATTTTTCTTTGGAAAGTTTGAGTAACTTGGCTCAATATTGCTAAAAATATTGCAAAGAAAATGGGTGTATGTAGGCTTGCTAATTATAGATATTCTTGTTTTAACAACTCTTCCAACATATGCAGTTGGGGGAGGGAGAGAGTCTGAAATTTCAGCTATTTCCATATCAAGCCAGCCGTCTTTCTGAGCTACCGCGGATTCATGTTTTGGTTTGTGAGTTGTGATCCTCTGGAAAACCACGTGCTGAGCATTCCCAGTGTAGCTCACATACATCCTCCCCACAGCTCCTGGTGCTGGGGAAAGTTCTGGTGGGGCCAGCAGCCTTTCTGCTCACGCAGAGAGCAGGAACACGGGGAAATGCTGCCTGGCCATTGCTGCTCCTCTTGTTCTGCACATGTGGCTGGCGCCGTCAGCTCCTGTCAGGGAGATTGGGGGGTTTAGCTTGTAGCCTCGCAGGGGTGGGACCTGCACCTTCATTGTGTTTTGCTGAACCTTTCCTTTTGGAAAGGGCTTCTTTGTCTGATCAGTGCTAAATACATGCGGCTTTGGGAGTGTGGGCAGGTGGTGTTTAGTTCACTGACACGGTGAAGGTGTTTTGGAGAAAATAATGAAATGGAATGAAATAATTTAAGATGACCTGTTATTGCATTGGCTTTTGAAGCAATGTTTATCAGTGGTTATTAATTTTGATGGGCTGGGAGTGCTTCCCTTTGCTTTGTCATCCTTCCAAGAAGTTGGTTATTCCCACTCCAAAGGGTTAACTGTGGTCAGAGAGGTTGATTGAAATCCTGGACTGTGAACAACCAAGCTAGTCACAGCACACTGTGTTGTGAATTAACTCTGACACCATTCTGGACAGTTTTAATCAGGAAAAGGAGTTATTTATGAGGATCAACTGTAACATTCAGTACTCATCTTTTTCAAAAAATATCAGCAGGAGAAAAAATATAAATAAGGATTTCAAAACAGTTTTATTACACCATTTGCCTTCCTGCTCACGAGGATCATGGCGTTAGGAACGAGACCCAAAAATACAGAAACCAAAGGATGTGATATTCCCCCCGCTGTTTCCGTGCCCGGGGTTGCACGCTGCGAGCCTGCCCCTCTCCAGGCTGCGGCTGTGCCTCCCGCTCGGGCTGCAGCCGGAGCCACCCGTCGCGCCTCAGCCGGGTCAGGCGGCAATTACACCGGTGGCCGCGCTTGCTGGCAGCTCGGGGCGAGGGGAACCTTTGGAGAGGAAGAGGTGAGCCGGGGCCGCTTCATGTGGCCAGGCACGACGTCAGCGGGGCGATGCTCCGCAGCCGGCATCGAGCCGCTGCCAGGGGCTGCGGGGGCAGCCCGGCGAGGGCCGGCTGGGCCTGCTCTCCGTGCCGGGAATGCCGCCGGCGCCTCCCTGCGCCGCCCGGCCGGGCACCGCCGGCGGGTCCCGCCGCACAGGCTCCTAAGGGATGAAGGCAGCGGAGGAGGAGGAGGAGTTTTACTCCTCTGGCCCAGCGTCTGTCCCAGCACCTGCCGCAGGGTCTCCGCGGCACTCTTGGCTCACAGGGTTATGGCTGCAGCTTCCACACACCCATCCGTCAAGAGGCAAAGAGGAGCAGGGAGCAGTTCCTGGGGCAGGAGTCCCACCTATGGACTTTAGTGCGAACGTGGCATAAGCTCTAATGAGGAGTTTCCCTGATGGTAATAGAGAAGTGTTACGTGTGGAGAAGGGATCTGTGATGGCTGTGGGCTGCATTACTGTGGATTTCTGGACACCCATGCCATGGCTTCAGGCACCAGCTTGTCCTTCAAGTGCTTTGCTGGGGCTACAGTCCCGGGCCCGGAGACATTTGGTGGAAGTGCTGGAGTGAGGGCATCCTGCTGCCCTTGGTCCCCATTCCAGGACCAGTGTCTGCACACTCTTGCCCTTCTACTGCTATGCTGAGACTTTTCTGTTTGAGAGGGTTTGGTTGTGAGCTAAATATAAAAAGGGTGAAAAAAGGAAATCAGCAAAACCAAAAGTCATCCCCAAGGAGAGAAGGAAGACAGAGGGGAAAGGAGGAGGAGATCCTTAAATGTACTTAAAAAAAAAATAAATTGTTGAGCTGTAGCCTTGGCAAAAACTAGTTATTGTTTGATGGTCCTGATTGAATTTTTTAGTCAGAAATTAAATAAAAGACAGAGTAGGCCCCAGGAGCACCGCTAGGAGAGATTTGGCCATGTCCAAATTGTTAGAGTTTATGTGAGGGGCAATGGAAATTCAGTGCAGCTGGTAAACCTAAAAATAATAACAAAAAACAATACACCTCTGTGTAATAGAATGTCTTTCCTATGACAAGTATTCCTAAATGCTTTATATAGAATTAAAACCAGATTTAATTTGAAGAACAGGTAATTTTGTTTGTTTAAGGGAAAGAAAAACATAGGACATGAGACTTGACTAAAGCTGGTGTAAATCAAAAGGGTTCAACTAAAGTCACGTGTCTTAAAATATAGATGCTGTAAAATACACAGGATTGCAATCAGGCCCGTAATATTTTACATCTACAATGTGTAATTTTGCCCCTTTGGAGGAGGTCAGGTAAAGTTATTTACATCCTATTACCTCCTCATATATACATATATTACCTCCTCATTACATCCCATTTCCCTTTTGTCTTTAAATTAAGTTTATTAATTTCTTGTGTTCCTTCATTTCTTGCTTTTTTCTTGACTTCTGCTAAATTCTGCCCTTTCCAAATATTTAGTCTTTTAAAACTTTCAGAGTCCAAGGAGGGGGAAGCAGGAGGACATAAGGTTGCTTTTCTATTCCATGCCTCTCCTGACACCCTCCCCCCACCAAATCCTATTCTCCTCCCAAAAAAAAATGAAAAAAAGGGCTTACAATTAACTTAGTAGAAATCCCTGGGGAAAAAAAAAAAAAAAGGCGACAGTAGAAAAGGAAATAAAATATTGATTTTTTGGAATGAAAATACACCAAATTTGAATAAATTTTATGCCTTTTTTGTCAAGAGTAAGGTGTATAACGAAAAATTCTACAAACCCTTTGTTTGCTGTTTGCTTAAGGCCACTCAGTCCTCTCCTTGAATTTATAAACAAGTTTAATTAAAAGAAATGCCAAATCATTTGTGAAATAGAAGTATGTGTTTGAACCATTTAATCCTCCATCATTTATTCAGGGTATGAATACCTGGTCTAGACATTAACAGAATCTCTGTGGTGTGTCTCCTTTCCATGGGTGCCAGTGAGACAAATGAAAAACCCTATGTTTTTTTACAGAAAGCATGCTAGTTTAGCTCCAAAGAGATACAAATGCACATTTCTGTATTGAAGCAAATACAGTTTTTATCATGAAAGGAGAACTGACCAGTTGTGGCCCGCTGATGCAGTTCTCAGTGTTTGCACTGGAGGTCTCACTGCGTTTAATGAGCCTGGCCCTCTTGGCTGTCAAGCTGCTGTGCCTGGGTTGTAACCAGCTCAGCCTCTCTCTCTCCTTCTGCTGGAATTCTTCAGGAAGAAACAGCAGTTAATGTGGAGCATATCCTGAGGCGAGGGGTAAGTCCCACCTCTGGAGGATCCCAGGGAGATTTGTGGTTATGTATGCAATGGTGAGGAGCAGATTCCCTGCAGGATGGTACTTGGTGAGAGATTTCTCATGTCCCACATGTGATGTAGGATTTGCCCTTGACTCTTTTTTTGGGGTAGTGCTGCTTCCATTATTCTGTATGGTTACTTGCAAAGTGTCCTTTTGGGCACAAAATACTGAATTGCTCTGGGTGGTTTGACTAACCACATACTAAGTATGTGAGCCTTAGCTTCTCCCGAACAGGCATCTAAACTTAGTGGAGAACTCAGAGGTAAACTGATTTCTGCAGGATCTGTAGTGTGACAGCTTCTGCACTCTGTGCACTTGGCCACGGGCTTTTGTGGCTGGTTCTCTGGTAGAGGAGCACCATGGAGAAACACAGTGTGCCCCATGGCATTTTAATGTTTCAGAAGTTCTTGATGTTTCTCAAAAACTAAGCTGCAGTGGCACAGTCGTATATCTGAAAAGCAGAGATGCTTCTTGATAGTTTTGTCTCCATACCGTCTCCTTTAAGTGGATATTATGAAATAAGTCCGTGTACAGACTCTGAGGTACATCAGGGCTGCTGCAATGAGGAGCACAGGAAATTTACACGTCAGTGTGGAAGTCTGTATTTGACCGGTTTGAGGTTGGAAAGGCATGGGCTGAATGCTTGTTAAAAGTGGGAGGAAAAAACAAAAAAAAAACCTCTCCGTCAAACTACCAAATAGCTTGTTTCTCTACAAGTATACCCACGGATCACACTTTTGTTAAGGGCAGAAAAATAAAATCTCCTCCCCAACACAGATTTAGGGTCCTGCCCATCTACTTCTGCTTTCTGTGGTCTTGAGCATCCTGTTGGCCTGGCAGCAGCTGCCCTGCAGTGAAGTGGGTTGTTGCTTCCTCTGGAGGGAAATGGCTGTCAGAGTAATAAAGCAAAACCTGTTCCCGTTTCCTCAGAGATGCTGCAAAATATCTTCCCTTCAGAGCAGTGAGTCACAAGATAGGTCTTGCCCTGCTGGAAAGTTACCCATTTCTATTCCCACTAAATTTAAATTATGCCTGGAAACTTAGTTGAATACAACTGACTGACGAACTTCATATTTCACTGAATCTGGACTGATTGACAAAATGAGTTTGGGGCACCTGTTCTGAGACAGCTGAAAAGCTTTGATCAGTCCTTCCCAGTTTGCTTCAAATTTCTAAATGTTGTGGATATACAAGGACTTTGTTATTTACATCTAAAGACTTGTAATGTGGCTTGCATTTTCCATTTATTAACGTAAGTAAAAATTTTAATAAGGTATAGACATTAATTAATTTAGACAGAGTCTACTTATGATCTTATCCTTTGGGTGCTGTGTGCCTCTTTTAATACCACCCATGTCCATTTATTTCAAGAAGAGCTGTACGATATTTGCATGAGGTCATTGTATTATGTTTTTATTGTCATGAATTCTCTTTGCATGTCTCATCAAATTATTTTGTTCTCTTTGTAATCTTCCCTTATTCCAAGAAACTCTGGTGGATAATACTCTACCACTGACTGAAAAATTTGTGTTCCTTCCTGGGTAAGAGGAAGAGCTTTTCCTATTCCTATTAGAGCCTTTCCTGTGGGCACAGATAGCTGTTTGCTTTTGGGTTTGGGAGGGCTGAAGCACCATGAGGGCTGGGTGTCAAAAGCACATCTTTCCTGTGAAATTGCAACTTGCTTTCTGATTTTTCAGAAACATTTCCTTAAAAATGTCTTTGAGCATTACCAAGGATGAAGTCAGAAAGGTAATTTTAGTTTATTTGAAGCTGCACAAAGATAGAAAAAAAAGGAAATGCTGTGAAGAAGACAAATTCTGGGTTTTTTTCATTCTTTGCTCTTTGCCAAACAAACAAAAAAAAATCAATTCTGAACCTAAGTTTTTGAAATCAAGTCCAATAAAATTTCTTCCAGTTTCAAACCCAGTAAACACGAACTTATCTGAAGCCCAAGTCAGAGCAAGTGCTGTACTCTGTAGAAGAGTTTAAAACTTGTCTTGGCACTGACACGTCATTTCATTTGTCACTTAAAAAAAAAATAATAGTAATCCCCTAAAGTAAGAGATCATTTGATAAGGAAGATAAAAAAACCCCAAAAACTGCCCCAGGAGATGGATTTAAATCCTCTCAAACAATTCTAAGGTTTGAGCTGCAGATAAAGACACAAATGACTGTTCTTCACAAGATGCTCTGTTTAATATAATAAAGCCCATGAGGTTAGGACACATTGCTAGCAGTCACATGATGCTAGCTAGATAACCTTATTTTCAAGCTGATGCTAGCTTGAAAAACCTTATCCAAGGTGGTGTGGTTCTTGGGGCATTCCTGCAGCGAGCTCCCAAGTCACCAGGAGGGCTTCTGCACACTATGAGGGAGCAGCAGCACTGGAGGCCCAAGCGTTGCCTGGCTCCTTTCTGGTTTTTCTTGCCTTGGCAACTGCTGTTTGCAAAGCAGTTAATTTAGAATAAATGAAATTTCAAAGTGCACATTTCTTGTTCCCCCCCTTCTGCTATGTAAAGGGCTAGAGTAAGAGGAAATCATTGATAGATTAGAGACGAGACCCTCTGGAAGAAGGGAAAAGCATGAAACTTCTCTCCGCTGACCCCAGACAAGGTAATGTTCATACAAGAACACGTGAGACAGCAAGAACTCCATTCCCCTCACCATCTTTTGTTCCCTCCACCCCACTTTCCCATGTCCAGGGGTAAGACAAGGGCTTGTAGCTGCTCCATGGCAGTAACCAAGTGCCTCACAGTGATGTTCTCTGCTTCGTTCTAGATCTTTTGCAGGGAAAAGTTAAGAGCTGCACCGTTCTGCTAATTTTATGCTCTGTGTTCCTGTATACCTTCCTGTTTCTGAAATGCACTGTTTTGGTGCTGCTGCGAGGTGATGCATTGGATGGTGTGGGTGCAGTTCATAGCACTGGGGGTTTTATGACAATTGGATGTGTGCTCATGACGAGGAAATGGAGAAGGTGGATGCGAAGAAAGTGTTTTGGGTTGATGGTGGCACTGAGAAGGTGTGGGAGAGTGCAGCGCAGCCTTCTCGGCTGGACGTGCCCTTCGTTAACTTCGGCGGCGGACATCGCCGGCTCGGGCAGCAGGTTCGGCAGGATTCGCTTGCCGAGCCCACGCTCTCCCAGCTCCGCGGGAATGACGGGCTTTTCGGGGATCCGGAGCACCTCGACACGCGTCCCAGTGCGGCAGCCCGGTGTCGGGAAGGGGGCACGGCGGGGCTGATCCCCGAGCGGGGCTGGGCACGGCAGGAGCCGCAGCCGAGAGCGGGGCACGCCCGGCCCGGGCCGACCCCGGCGGAGAGAGGGAGAACCGCCAGGCTGGGGGGACGGAGGGGACAGAAGTCTCTGCGCGGCGTGTCCCCCCCCGGGGATGGGGATTGAGGGCTGCGGAGGAGCCAGCGAGAGACTTCGAGACCACCGAGTGCGAGGGGCAGCAGCGCAGGAAGCCCGACGGGGGCTCTGCCTCCCGCCCCGGGTCCCGGCGCTCCCCCGCCGCCAGATGCCCAGAGCCCCTCGCCCCGNTTTCCTCGCAGCTTATTGCTCTCAGTTTCTAGAGAACTACCTGGACTTCTCGAGGACCTGGAGGAAAAAGACATCACAGACCTGACAGTTGCTCACTGCCTATAGACTTAACACTTTTTTTTGTTTTTTTTCTCCTAGGGGATTCTTTTTTAAAAATATTTTTCTCCCGTGTCTCAGAACAGCAGTTCCTTGAGTGGCTTTGAAATCGGTTGCTTCTTTAACAACTTGGGGAGATATTTTTAAAAACTTTTCCCCCCCTCTCTTCTGTTTTCATNAAGCCCAGCTTTTGCCGGTGCTGCTTGGATTGGATCTGGTTTGAGTTTCCTCTCTGCTGGCTTGAGCAGCAAGAGAAGGAGGAGTGGGGGAAAGTAACTCGCTCACTCTTCCTCTGAAACTTCAGCAAACGTGCCGGTGCCTGCGCTGGC
>VYXD01014426.1:348439-382214 GCA_013397195.1 Hylia prasina | reverse complement strand
ATAAGAAAAAAAAAAAAGAGGAAAAAAGATAATCCTTTTGGGGGAGGGGAGATGATCGTGCTGATGTGGAATAAGTGCTCCTGCTGTCTCCTCTTACTAGCCGCGGTCCTGATCGTGGAGAGCTCCCAGCTAGACAGCTCCAGCTCCAAGGTGAACTCCATCAAGTCCACCCTGATGGGGGAGGCTCCAACTCAGGCAACCAACAGATCTGCAGGCATCCACCAGGGACTGATGCTTGCTAGCAGTAAGAAGGGCAAAATGCTAGAGCAGATGGGAAAACCTCCCAAGCACTATCACCGGCAAGGAGAGGTAGGACATTGCTTCATTGCTCGAGTGTCTGTCCATCTGTGTGCTGTATGTAAATAATTGCTAGTCCTCCCCCTCACACTGTTTTCAGAGCTTTAATGTGCTAAATTAATTTATTTACTTGATTGGGCTTGCCTGGGACAATATCATCTCATAATAGGTGTTAAGAACTGTGCAAGTGGGAGGTTTAAACCATTCATTTTTCTCTGTAGGGTTAATAACTGATGGAAGAAAGAGCAATCTAAAAAACTATCATTTTCAGAATTTCTTTGTTTGACTCCTTCAAAAGGCTGCTAGAAGCAAATGAAGAAATTTCTTGTTAACTCTCAAGACAATAAATTAGTTTAATTTGAATAGGTGAGGAAAATTTGAACATGAAGTAAAAATTCACAGCGGTGTAACAAACTTGGTTTTAGAAATTACACCTCGCAAGTTGGTCTCTGGTATCTTGATCCTTGGCAAGAATGAAAAAGCATGCTATCCCTGTGGTATGGTTTGAGGTACAGCCATTTGTTTAATAAGACAGAAAACAAATTCTAGGTTCCTTGTCCAGAATATGCTCCAGTGGTTGTGGAAGTTTTGTTTGGTTATGAGAGTTTGAATGTACAGAAGATAGAAGAGGTTATAGGGGAAAAAAAGAAGGTTAGGGGAAAAAAAGAAGGTTGAGGGAAAAAAAAGACCTTGACTTGCTTGTGCAGTCTTCTTTCCTCTCTACCCTGCCTGTAAACTTGGAAGTCTGATAGAAAATGATCTTAATTCAACTATCTTTGTGCTAAACCCTAAAGCAGCATTTTAAGCCATCGGTCCTGTTCTTCCCTCTCAAGTCTTAACTGGATGGTGTGAATGTTGCATGTTGTGATGTTGAAAGAGGTAGATTTCTTCAGAAAATATAGATTTTATAGGCCATTATTAGTATCTCTAAATACAGCTGCTTTTCATAAGCAACAGTGTAGCAGTAAGCGAGCTGCCAACATTCAGCACTAAAAAGCCAAAATACTCAATGCCTGAAGGGTCTGTATTTGCTTAAATTTTCCTTATAGCAGCAGAGAAGCTGAAAATTCACGTAATCCACTGAATTTGCTAAAGCGTTTCACATTCAGCTTCCTAATAATTGAATGTTATAATGTTGGGTTTGCGTGCTGGCATAGTAACAGTAGTGGTAGTTTTGTTTTTTGTGAGAAATTTGTTTTTAAACTCCTCCAAGCTTTCTTTCCCTAGCCAGTCAACTGCTTTATAATTTACCCAGAATTTGGTTGCCTCTCCTTACCTCTAAGCAAAGTTTAGCAAGAAATGCCGTGGTGAAGTTTCATATTAAATAAAGGGCTGTGCTCTTCTCTAGTTCACATTTTCCTAATTACTATTACATTACTATGTTGAATCACCTTGAGGAGATAGAGGTGCCCGATGCAACTTCTTTGGCGTTCTCGGTGGATTTTCTTTTGTTTTCAACGTATTCGCAAAATGTCAAAATACAAGTCGTATTTTCCCACTGAGTGTTATCAGTCTCGTGAGTTTTGTGAGTGTGTCCTGCCCAGCCTTTGCCTTTTGGGGAAGTCTTGCCACCTTCCCATGTACAACATCCTCAGCGCTTCACTGTATATTCAGCGCAATGCTGAGAATAATTGATTGTAATTCACCCATTTCCTGAGAAAAAATTTGTGCTGCCCACCAGCTGTATTTGCAAGATTTGCCCCTAACTTGCCAGCCTGGACTGGGATTTCTGGGCACTTCTAGTTACTGGCATGAACTCACAAGGCACGCTTCAAGCGAAGACAGCACTGTAAGTATCTGTAGTGGTAGAAGATACATCATGCATGTTCAGATTTCATGTTTGTAGCGTAAGCAAAGACCCCCAGAGTATTGGTGGCTGTGACTCCCAGGGAGTGAAGCCTGACCTCCCATCAAGGGCTGTCAGTGCTGAATTTACTCTCTCTCCCTGAGAGTCTGTCCCCAGATACTGCACGGCCTCACACAGATGTATGTGAAAATGACACAGATTTGCTCCCAATAATTCTAGATGCTACTTTTGGCCATCCGCCTGAAGCAACACCGTTAATGTAGAATTGCTATAAAAAGAAGAAAAGAAGGGAAAAGACAAGGAAAAGAAAACGAAAGACAGGAGAAGAGAGGAGAAGGAAAGAGACGAAAGAAAAAAGGAAAAGAAAAAAGGAAAGAAAAGAAAAAAGGGAAGAGAAAATGTAGTATCTTCTGTGAAAATGTTTTCTCTTTGGTGATACTTCCAGCTGTAGGGCTGGTAAACCGCTGTGTTTTTTAACAGTGGTGTCATGCATATCAACCAATTAAGACATGACATTTTCATAATCTTTTTTAAAATACTCTCATATTAGGTTAGTGCTTAATTTGTTTAAATTATGGGATTTAGCACTGAAGTTTACCATGCCACTTGCTAAAGAAAAGGCCTGTGCTTTTCTTTCTAAAACCATCTGTTGAATTAGTGACATTTATAATGTCTCAAAAATAAGAGTATCTTTTATATCTTGGCAACATTAGATGGTGAGTTGAGTGTCTTGTTTACAACTAGGAAATTGTTTTAGTAAGGACCAAGGCTATGCAAGTTAAAGAAAAATTAATAGAATTTTGCTGCTGTGAGGTCTTTCAGCTCTGCACATACACGTGGTGGAAATCACCAAAACTGATGAAAGGACCATCAGCCTACAACCTATTTGCTTTTCAATTATGTTAATTCTCAGGACTAGGAGCAACTTGGGAGTGCTTAATCAGCAATAAATCAACCGATACAATAGTTCATGGCTTATCTGGAGTGTTGATGTTTTTCACCTGGTAGTTACAGCACTTCTGCCCAGAAAAGGAAGATCCAGCACTCTTTTGTCAGGCAAAGTTCCAGTTGAAATTAATGACAATACTCACTTGAGCAAAGCAAGCTGATCCAGCTTCAAGAGAGACTGGCGGGGCAAATGTGGATTTCAGTAAGACTTAACATTTTTATGTCTTTCTGAGGAATATTATTTATTTTCTGTTCTTATTCCCTTTACTGCCTTGGATCAGCAGAGAATGAGAAGCACTGACGTGCTAAATCAGTGAGATTTCATTCTCTTCACTGTTCTTTACTGTCAGTGCAGCTTTTCCTTTCCTGCGAACTGTTAATGTTTCCCCAATTTCACAGAGAATCAGAAAGTATCTACAGCATTTGCACAAGGGAAAAATATGCTCAAAAATAGTACTGTACAATGCATGCTAATCTAGGTTGCTTTGGGGCGATCAGGATTATATACTGTCAGCTATTTATTTCCTTTCAAAACTTGATTTAGAGAAATACTTCTAGGGACATCTAACACCTCAGTTCCGTGACCTGTCTGTGAAAGTGTTCTGGATATATCCCCTCTCCAGGTAGAATGATACAGTGAACAGGGTCAGTGACAGTGAGGATAGATTATTTTTTATCTGTGTTAGCTGTAGCTTCCACTGTGTTTGGGCAAGGTCTCTCACGTGAGTGGAAGTGCTCTAGCTCTACTATGGAGATGCAACCCGAAAGGAAAAATAGAACATATTGTACAGTGCTTGAAAAGTATAGCCATTCCACAGATTCCTGGTTGATGACTTTGTAGCCTCTTTAATTCACTTCATCATCTTTTAGACTTCTTGCCTCTGGGTTTTAGTGCCCTCTCTCCTCTGAGACTTGTCCCCTCCGTCAATGCTGGGGTTTGAACGCCTTCACACTCAACCACCTTTAATGGTCTGGTAGGCTGTGACCTACCAAGCTTTATTTCCAGCTGTTTTCCTTCTTTAGTCAATGGGTGCTATTTTCTTTTCCCCTTCCCATCTCCTGGCCACAAGCTGTTGTTTCAGCTCATTCCCCAGCCAGTTGTATCTCTCATTCCCTTTTCCCTTTTGCTGCTCCATAGCTGTTTGGGTTTGTGCTTCCCATTGAGACTGTCCCTTCCCCATGAACATGATAGGAGCAGTAGCAATGAAGGGAAGAAGTGGGACATCCAGTAGAGGGAACTGGCACATCTGTGGGGCTGACTAAGAGATAGTGAGGTCTGGAAAAGGGAGACAGGAGCTAGGACAAGTTTTAGCGCGGCAGAGGCACAACAGACAGCTGTCAGATAAGTCTTGGTATTCCAAATGCACTCAGTTTAATGTTAAAGATGTGTTTATTTATTTTTTTTTTAATTCTATTGCAGCTTGAGCTAAGAGGTTTGAGACCACATAAGCCAAACCAAAGAGGCATTTGTTCAAATGACTAATTTGATACTGATCTCATATCTGTTAATGCATGGACATACACGTTTCTTGGACAGGACATAGTTACCCACAAGGACTTGCTAGAAAATATTTGGATGATGCTTTGTAGCAAGTAAAACAGCATGAGATGTAGTAATTGAATGCAGTGCCCTGACAATGTTGCAATAAAATGTACCAAAGACACCAAAAATGTAACCACAATATCTTAAATAGCTAGCAACCAAGACAGTAAAAATTATTTCTTCATGGGATTAAAAATAAATTAATTAAAATAACTAGAAATTACATCCAGCAATAGCAGCCTTTTTTTTTTTTTTAATTAAAAAAAAATTGCTAAATCTGCAGAGGCCACCAGAGACTTAATTCTTTGCTCTTGCTGTTTGGTGTTAGAAGTCTGGGTGACATACTGGTTTACTTGCAGCAGTCTTGCTAAATAATCCACTGTCTTCCCTCTTAATTGCAAAAAATGGGGTGCAGAGTATTATCTCCTTCCTGGGTCATGTTTGGTATCCCCTTCAAATTGTTTTATTAACTGATGTCTTAATACAGAGCAAAAGCTCCTATAAAGTAGCTTTCCTACAAGTATTTCCTATTAGCTTTGCAACAATGCCTAGAAAATTTCTAGAACTCTGATGTGCTGCTGGGTATGCAAGTACTTAGGAAGAGTCAGTTTCTGTATGGAAAGTCTGTCAGAGCTTAATGACAACACAGAAGATGATGAAGCATGATTACATTTTCCCTTCAGAAAAGTGACTCTGATTAACTCATTATGTTTGATTAACTGATGCTTTGCAGATGCAAATATAGCACAAGTTTAATTTTGATCTTAATTATCTCAACACCGGATGTATCTTGCAAGCACTTTGTATCTCATGGCTTGTCAATAGAGCCTTTGGTCCTTTTACACTTGTACTTACAAATGCCTCACCCTGGATATGTCGTTCAGGAGGAATTTAGCTCTGCTGAGGAGGAGCCCCATGAAGCTTCTGCTTCTGTTTGGTTTTCCAGCACGGCTTTCCTCTCCAGGTTTTGTGTACCTGCTAAGTGTTTAAAGTATGTCCAAGCAAGTTTTATATACATGTAAAAATGTTAATTTGGAGAGCACCTACAAAGCAGAGAGATTCCCCTCCTGCATGTGCCTGCCAAGGACCCTACCAGGTTCAGGCTACTGCCTGCATGCACGCACTGGTTGTGGCTGGCAGGAGTCAGGGTGTGGTGGGACACACCTGGAGCCAGCAGCCCCTGCTCGGCCCATCACTGCCATGGGGCTTGTCACCATGTCCTGTCCTGATGCTGCAGAGCTTTGGCACCACAGTCAGGAAATGTTTATGATGGATTTAAGGAGCTGAAGTTTGTATGACACCACAGACATGGTGAAGAAAGCAAAGCTAGAAGCCACCATTCTGCTTTACTCTTTCTTTTTAGTGAACTGAAGATAATTCTTTTGAAATCTTTGCCTTTTACTGCTGTTCTAGGCAGTGTTTCTGGTACCTTTAGGTTGAAACCTATAGGAAGCTACTACGAGCTTCATATATATGCATGTGAAAGGCCAATACAAAAGCCAAGAAGATTGGTAGGTTTCTTTTGCTACTCTTTTAAAATTAATTTTGCCTGCAAAAGTTTTTATTTTCATTAGAGACCATGAACTCTATCTTGTCTTTTTTTTTCACCAAGTATAGGATGTGCACTGGCAGTGTGTGTCCCCAAACCATCGCTTTGCTTCAGTGTAACTTTTTTCCTTTTTTGGTTGAAGGTCAAATTTATTCTAATGAAAATTGTTCATCAATGAACATCAAGTAATTTTCAGATTGTAATGAAATGTAGAAATAGATGATTTATGGTACTTCCAAGCTAATTGCAGAATCCTTTGCTCTAGAATGGGCTACAGAAAGTAGCATTAGAGAGTGAGCGAGATGGCTTAAAAGGATACATATGTTCATGCTAAAGGACAGCATAATACTAAATCACAGCAATCTTCAAATAAAATAATGAGTTTTGCTCAATTTCGGTTACAGTTTTTTTGGGATCGGCCTTAAATCCATCCATGATTTATACATTTGTGTTCACACAAACAGAACTTGAGTTATGAAAATAAATGGATATAACAACACAGTGGGAACATGGAGTTCACTCATTCAGCAGCTATTTTGTTCTTTCTAACGGAAAGAGCAGAGCAATGCTACAAAAAAGAAAAAAAAAAGGTTAAAAGTTGTTGGGTTTTTCCCCCTCAAAGCACATAAGCACACAGTTCAGCCCCTTGGGACTTTCTTAAAGCTAAGCTTTGATATGATTGAATTTTCATATGCATAGTAATGAATCTTTGAGACATGCATGTTGCACATGTGTAGTGCAAATGGCACTGGTTTAGCATTTTTAGCAGTAAGCAAAGGCAGACTGCTCTGCACATGCTTGGGAATGAGGTGTTGCTTCACTCTGCAAGCCCTCTGCCTCATTCTCTGTGCATCATGTAAGTGTGAACCAGGCTGTGCATGCTTTTAAAACCATATTTATCGGTCCAGTGAATGAGAGGACAGGGTTCAGTTCTACGTGTTTTGGCAGCTTGCCTTGAGTAAAGCAGTGACTTGCTGTCAGCATGATCTCCTCTCTGCAATCTGAAATGACTACAGTGGAGATCTCTTAAAGGAACTGCAAACACAATACATTGATGTTGCAGCAGGAAACTTTTATTCTTGGAATCTCATTCTCAATTGGAACAACATCAGGAAAAGTAGAGCATCTGATGGGGGAGGATCTCCTTTACTTTTCCTTTTGCACAGAGCAAGGTAGCTTCCTGAATTGGGGTTGGTTTTGGGTTTTTTTTTTTTTGCTATATGTTCCTACAGAAAACGATGTGCCTCTTCTTGACAGTCTGAAAAGATACTAAACTGGATATTCTGCTGTGGCCTGACCTGTCAGGATTAGTACATACTGCAGTGTACTTGCCATATTTCTTTGTTTCTTTTCTTTTGGCTGGAAAATGAGAGCGCAGAGCCCTCCTACCCAGTTTTTTGTGGACTCAGGATGCTGTTTTCTACCTCAAAAAATAAAAGTTTATGTTTCTCTCTATCTTCTGGGGTTTTAGGTTGCCCACACAGCTATGAGTCTTTTACTCTCTCTTTGGTAGGAGTACTGGGTCTCTGCTTCCTTTCTTTTTCAAACATCATCCCCCTGGCATTCTTGAGGAGGGAGGGAAGACAGGATGTAACAATGGTTATGTTTTTCCAGACCTGCCATTCTTAAATTTCAGTTTATCATCCACTCAGGTAGCAATAATGACATTATCTGGTTCACATAACCAACCACTCTGTGTGAGCTGATCACTATGGGGTTGCCCAGCAGGACTGAAAGTTGTTCTTTCAAACCAGTTGCTCCCAAAAAAACCCTAAATTTCCATTTGTATATTATTCATAAACAATTCCTGTGGTAGGGTGAGAGAGTGGGTGTAGGTCAGAATTGAGGAATGGAACTTTTGGGAACCAAGGAAGGATCATGAAAACAGGAGGTTGCCATCCACTCTCCACACTTTCTCAATGTGGAGCCAAATGTTGATGCTGCCTCATGTCATCTTACAGGTAAAGAGGAAAACTGCCTAGGCTTAAAAGTCTACTTATAGTTTGGTGGTAGTACTAAACTACTTAGCTGCATACAATGTTTTCGTAATTGTTTAAATAAATAGAGTTTTTTAAATGCTCTTTAGGAATGCTTGTAAACTTCTGTGCTTGGATTTGTCCACATTGCTATCTTCCAGACATCCCACTCCTCGCCAGGAAAATGGCTTTTTAACAAGAAGAATCCTCTGGAAATTACTTTCTGAGGGGGTCCTGGCCACAGCAGCTGCAACAAATTGCCACTGAACTTCAGTCCCAATTGTTTTTTATTGCTAAAAGGATAAGTGACCAAATGAATTCTTGTATTATAGCTTCACGACAGTTTATTAAGTATCAAATTGTAGTGTGTGATGTTGTCTAACCAGAAGATTAAGGTTTTCTCTGTGGAGGAAAATTTCGCTCAGACTTTGTACCGGTGCTTAAGCTGCAAGAGGCTGGAAAAGTCCTGCCAGTCCCAAACTGTTCTGTGGTTAGGCTGGCTTAGGGTTTTCCTCTGCTGGGGCTGGTCAGTGATGTCAGCACAGGCAGAGCTGTAACAGCATGAGGCAGCTGACAAGTCACGGCACTGCAATCCATTGCATGTTAGTCCCCCTCCTGCTGAGGAAACAAGTCCATGGGGGGCATTTCCTGAGCAAGAGGGTTTTGAGTAGCAGCACAGCCTCAGCACAGCTCAGATTATGCTATCTGGGAAACATTTTTGGCATGATTTTTCAAATAAGCAACACAGAGCCCAGGAAGGTCAATAAAAGATGGAGCAAAACCTTGAGATAGTACAGGAGGCAGGCTTGTGTCTTTGAGCAGGATTTGCCACCTGGAAAGGAGGTGCAGGTCTGCTTTCCCTCCTCTCAGCATCTCTGCTCCAACTTTGAGGATCTCTCCTTCCCCAGACGTGCTGGCCTCACTGTCGCTGCTGTGGGATTGGGACTTGGGTTTGGTTTTGTCCATTACAGTTACCAGGATTATGCCTTTTTTTAAGCACTATCCTCTCAAGTTATCAGTGAAGAATAGATAAGAGAATCTTTATTTTAGGCACACATGTGCATTGCAGGTGCGAAGGGAACTCTTAAACTGTTTATGAGTGCACAAAGCCCCACGAACAAAGAGGGCAGAAAAGAACGTTGTCATTTTAAGGAAAAATATGTTTTAAGGCCCCGTTAAAAAATAAAGCCAAAACAGAACAGCAAATGGGCTGCAGATTGTCTATGTAAGAGGGATTAGCACTCTGAAAATCTCTGATTTTTTCTGAACAGGCTTGTGCCACAGACAGTCCTGGTTAGTCAAGATGCCATTTTACAATGGAGGGGGTATCCACTGTCAAGTTCTTGTTTTGGAGAGTTACCCACAAAATCCTCTTCCAATAGGCACACACAGGGAGTGGGATAGCACTGCCTTAACTCTGTTTTAAATGTTTTAGATGGCGAGAAGTCAATGAAGACATTGTATGAACAGATGTGATAGAGGGGTGTGAGTTCCAGATCTGGGTTGCCCTTGTCACTTTTAAGTTTTGTGGCATTGTTTTACAGTTAAAGGGTCAGAAGGGTCAAGGGTGGCTGAAATGAGAGAAAACACATTACCTTCTTTAACAGCCATGTGAGGATATCTTAATTTGTTTGGAACAGCTTTCAGATACACTGAGGGTAGAATCCATAATGGTGGCGACAATTCAGTACCCAAACAAAAGTGATGTAACTCATTCTTCTCTAGTACTGTTTTACAGCAGATGCACCAAAGAAATTTGGCCACAGACTCAAGTTCATACTGCCCAGAAATGCTACACTTCAGCTCTTTGCTCTGCAAAATGTGCTGCTTTATTGCCCTTCTTATCCAAGAAATGCCACACACTTCTGCACAGAAAGCCAGTTCAAAGCTTTGGCCCTGTTTACTGATAGGATGAGTCTGAAGTGCATTTACGTACCTAACTCCCTGAATGTTTTCAGTGGGAATTAGGTTCTACATGCATTTAGGGAGTGGGGCATAGTCTTTTCCATGCACAGGAGAAATTCAGAGGAAGTCAGCTGTCTGAGACTCAGTGCAAGGCATGCTCAGGGACAAGGACCTCTCTTCCCTATCATCACCTATGTAAGGTCGTCCAAGTTTAGTCATCAGAATAATTTGTTATAATTATTATTACAGAAAAGTTAAATCAGAATAATTTATGCTGTTCCCTCAATGATGAAATAATTATATAAAAGATCAGTTACAGATTGTATCTAATGTAGCAGATATGGTTACGCTGGCCCTTCTCTCTGGGTTTCAATCTTCATCCAGAATAACTTTTTTCTTAAACCAGCATCTTTTTCTTTTTTTTTTTTTCCTGTAAAACTGGACAAGGGTGCAGAGATGTTGCAAGGAGAGCTGTAGTGCTTGTCTTTAATGAGCCTCTTCCTGACCCACCCTATGTAAAGCAGTTGACACATCATGTGTTGTGCAGCTGGGACGGCTACCCTGGCACATGTCTCTGAATGTGAACGTATTGACTTTGGCCTTTGGGAAGCACTGGTCCCATGCTGCTCTCCAGAGCCGTGTTTAAGTCATTTCCCAGATACCCGTGGATATAGGACTGGTGGGAGCAAAAGCCGAAGTGGAATTCACGGGTTCAGATTTAGCTGATTCTGTGAAAACAGATTGCACAACACAGACTGACAGTTTCTGGATTTGATTTTCTCTCTTTCCTTGGTTTGACCTCCAGTGCTCCTTCTGTCAGCTGGTCAGTATTTGGTTCTGAAGTTGTAGAGTTTGTGCGTTTGTGTGTGCATGTGTGAATAGGTTTTTTTGTTTCAGTTTTTTGTGGGGCTGTTGTTTTACTTTTGCCCTCTAAATGGGCTCTAATGTAGCCCTCTAAATTTGATTTTTACCCCTTGATCAAAGGGCAGGCCAGTTTCTGTGAGACAGCAGCTGGCATGCTTGAAGGATGTTGAGGTGGTGCAGGGGTGAAATTTGGGCAGGGTGATCCACACAGAAATATTTACAAAAATTTATTCACAACAGTAAAAACTTAAGTGGACCACAAAGAGTTTCAGTAAATGCCAGTATACTGACCACCTGAGAGAGAAATCTCATGGTAAATTCCATTTCTGATAGTATAAAACAATATATATGGCATCATGTGATGGAAATTTGGCACATACAGTGATAACCTCTAATTTAGAGTCAATTTAGCTATCTTTCACGGTGAAGCAGCAGCAGAGAGACAAAAATTAAATACTAAAACATATTAAAAAAAATCCAAGTGGAATATCAGGAAATGAAAAAAACCCAACCCAGATGGCATTTTTAAACTGTTTCTAATCTCACGGTGCTGAGTAACTGTTAAAAGATATAAAAACAGGATTAAAAATCAAGAAGGAGGACAGCAGGGATGATCATAACACCAGAACTGCTTAAACACAGGAGAAGGTAAATAGAATGCAAAGACCCAGTTTCAAAAAAGGATGCCCATGGGAGAACAGGATGGAGAGAAATAAAGTAGTGAAGAGTCAGAAGAAGGTGAGTGGGGAGCAATCACTCAGTTTTTGCTGTAGAAGAAGAGCCAAGAACAGACAGTGTGAAATTATCAGACAGCCAGGAACTACTTTTTCATGTTGTGGAGCTCACTGCCACATGATGCTGTGGGAGCCCTGTGTGGGAAGTGCTCAAATGGAGAGGAGACAGACACAGAGATGAGAGACTGCACTGGTGGGTTCTGAACTTCCAGCCTCAGGTGTGTCGAAGTGATTGTCGGCTGAAGTTGGGAGAATGCAACTGGGAGAAGTCCTGTGCTTGCCTATAATCTTATTACTCTGAGTATTTGCATCTAGCTGCATGCTGGCCTGGCCACTTTTCTCTGATAGGTTATAGTAACTTTTATGTACTTATGCAGTTAATAATTTTTAATCAACATAAAAATAAATTTCTTTTTAATCATTATCATAAGTAGCCCGGCTTGTTGGCTCAATTTACCAGGAAACTTAAGCATATCTGATTCAATGTAAGCATTTGTGTTTTGTGTACTTCTGTTAGAATGTGCATATACAAATATTATGCAAAAACTTAACTACTGAGATGAACCCAGTCCTTGGGTGTATGACAGTGGGCACTGATTTTCCTATCCTCTCCAGTGCCTATGGACATCAGTGTTAACACTCCTATGAATGCCAGTGTGGCTTTGTTATCCACATTTTTAGTCAAAATGTTGAATAGTCCAAAGAGGTTGCTGCAGCAAATGGAAAACATGACTACAATGAAAAGGAAGTGGAAAAATAGAAGAAAGAGGCAAAGAGCCTTAGAACAGATTTACAAAGTATGTAGGATACACAACTCAGGGGAGACTTTTCAATGATTTTTCCTAAAATTTAATCAGCTACAGAAGTAAATACTTTCCAAAAAGGGTAAGATTTTCAAGTCATTCATTACTCAGAATGAAGATTCATGGGGTTGGGGTGGGGGGTTCTTTTTGCTTTTCTTTCTAATTTCCTCAAGAGTTTTGCTAATGAGTAAATCCTTCCCTTGCAAATTATCATTACACACAGGACTGAGTGTCTTCAAATTTTTGAAAAGTCCAATGTTTCCAAAGTTGTTACAGTTTTGATGGAAACTATTCTGATGCTGAGGAAGTACAGGGTTGGTTGGCTCTGTCTAAAATAGATACAAAAAGCTGAGGACAAAGAGTGACTTAGGATTAAAGTCAAACTCCAATAATCTCCTGTTTTATCTCTGAAGTCAATTTGACCAGAGGTTTTAGGAGCCTCAATAGAATTCACAGTGTTATGAGTGCTGGTATGTTTGTGTTTGTGTGCATGTCTTTCCCTGCTTTCACCAGATCCTTCTCTCCATCAGGTAAAAGTTGGAGTTCGCAAAATATTGTGTTCCCTCTGTTGTTTTCCCCTTGCAGCTGTCTCTGGTCACCATCTCTGACTTAATGAGTATTGATAGTGTTAAAAAACCCCCGTTTTTAAACCCTCCTTTGATGTCCTCTTCCACCTGCAAACTCCAAAAGAGTTAAAAGCCATGGTTAACACACATGTTTAAATACTTTGGCATTCAAACTTGGATTCCAACCATCCAGGTTCAGTAAAAAACTTGGCAGAGCTGCCTCTCCACTGTGCTTGAGAGCAAGTTGCGACCAATTGATTGATGTGAAGATACTGGATGCATTTATGGCTAATGCAGTACGTGAATTTTGGTAGATGTGACCACGTCCAGTCTTCTCACTTCTCTAAAGCAGATGTGGAAAGGAGCTTGCTATGCTGAACTTGTCTGCTTGCTAAAATTTGGACACCTTTTTTGCTTGTGAAAAAACATCCCAGCTAATGGTGCGTACTTGTTAATTCTGCTGTTTTTGTGCATATGGTGTATTAGTTATCTGAGCAGAGAGTTTTCAATGGCTGTGTGAAATAGTATTTACAAGGGCCACAAATGCTTTATTGGTTGGACTTCAAGCGTAGTATTTGGTTGGCTCAGTCAACAGTTATGCAAAATTTCTATGACATTGGTTCCAAAAACCTGTCAGTGTACGCCATCTGAATTTCCCTATCATGTAAAATGCTCCTCTTTGAAACAAATACATGATATTTTAAGGAACTAAAAACGTTTGGAGGATGATAACATAGGTGACCAATCCAAACATTTACATAATGGGGAGTAGTTTTAGAGAAGAGAAACACAGCAGAAATTATTTGTCATAACGTTTAATAGGAAGTGCACAGGCTGAATATGATCCTGCTTAAGTCAATATGCCTTGAAACAGTAGTTTTTCTAAAATGCCTTGGAATGTTTTTATTTTTAAAGATGCATACCTAACATAAAAATTCTTGGAATAAAAAGAATCTGTTTTTTTCTTTTTAATTGTTCAAAGTGAAAAAAGGTGGTGTTTTCACAATTGGTACAGATTCTAAGCAGAACAATATTTATTGCAGAAAAGAAGATTACTTGTGTTGGGAACCTGCATTTGCTCTTGAATCAGCAGGTTATGCTGCATTCATTTTGTATCCTTCTCAGCTTTCATGCTCTCTCATCCACCTCTTTCTGATACTATATTAAACTCTAGAGTGCATAGAAATTTAGGTTCCCAGGACTCTGAATTAGACTGGAACTCGATTCATCTGACAGATCGTTCAAACTGGGACTGTAATTCCCAGTTCATTTAGATACTTAATGGTCATTCAATCTTCTGTCTGTGTTCCTACTTGCTCACTCACTTTTTACGCAGTAGGAGCCAGTCAATCTTCAGATCAGAAGCATATGGTACCCCTCCAGCAGACAAACATTTTCCACCAGCATTTTGAAGAGAATGAAAATCTAAATAAATAACCCCCAAGGCTGAAAGCAGCCTATTCACCAAACAGTAATTCCACAGGAAAAATAAATGTTCAGCAAAGTGATCTTTCATTTGAAAATTGGATCCAGACTCTACAAACCAAGAAGGGTGAGCAACTGTGTCATGTGTGATGCAGTTTGTCTGCAAAGTGTGCTGCCACAAGGTACTGATGTTCTGCTTATGGGGAAATGCAATCTGGGCAAAATTTAAACAGTTTGTTCGTCAGCAAACCGTTGAAATCATGGTACCATGAACATTACCCCTCATGAGTTATAAATGGTTAATGCATATGCATCATCCACCAGCTAGTTCAGAACGATTCAGGACAGGTTCATCTTTCAGCCCTTTGTTTTGAAAATGTAGATTTCTGTTCTTTGAAGAAAGATGGTAAAATCATTATGTCTGAAAGGCAAACAAAAATTAGTCATTTAGGAAGGTCAGACACATAGTTCCATGTTTATTTTTTGCTCTAATATTGTAGTTTCTTGGTAAATTAATCATTGCTGCTTTTTTTTTCCACCTGTGCTAGTCATCTGAATTGAAAGGAAATTTCAATAATAAAATAGGTGTAAGTTTTTGATACTTAGAAGAGCTAAATCCAGTATCTTTGTGCTTCAGGCTAAGGTGAATTTGTGCTTAAATTGTTTTAGCAAGTGATCAGTCAGAAAAAGATTTTAAGAAGGTGAGTAAAGCATTTATACCTTTATAATACTTACAAAATTTTAGCCAAGGACATAATTTTAGGAGTGGTGTAGTAAAGACAATATCTATCATTTTCCTACTGTAATAGCATATGCTAATTTGATTTTTTTATATGACATATATCTGTACATATGTGCATATATACTCAGACCATTTATCGTATGTGGATTAAGCAGGAAGTTTATAATTTATTTTCTGGGAGGTGGGGGAGTACCAATACTGTGTTGTTATTAGAACTGTTTTGGCAGTCTCTCGTCAGGAAAAGAGAAAACAGCATAAAAGAAGTTCAAGAAGTATGGATAAAGACCCAAAAACTTCAGTTCCTGTTAGTGGAAACTATTCCTTTTTTTTGAAGTTAGGTCTCTTGAAAATGAAATTATTCATGATTTTAAAATTAATTTTTCAGTCCTACTAAATGCTCAAAGCATAGCAAATTTCCTTTTCTAAATAGTTTTGAAGGTAAGATTGGAGTTTGGAAATAAAGTAAAATTATTGTAAAACAGGTTGCTTTAAAAATGGCATAATTTGCTTTCATGTGTATTGTTTTCTGAAGTTTAAATTTAGTCAGTTCACAAATGGGATGAGAATTATTCTATCTCTTGGAGATTAAACCTTTCCTGGCATCACTTTTTCTGGTTCACTCATTACCAGCAGTAATAATTTTGTGATTGCCTTTTGGTCAAGAACTTTGCTGTTTATGCACATGCTACAGAAGATTACTGCTGGGATTCAGGTTAATAGGTGTGATAAATGAAGGGATATATTTACTGTGTTAAGGAAATCTAGAAAACAGCTGATTTTAGATGGATCTGATGGCACAGTTTAACATTATCCCTTACTTCAGCAATCTGATTTCAGGTGGGAAGACTAATTAAGACATTCGTAGCACAAAGCTAGTGTTTCTTTGGTTAAAGAAGCATTGTTGATGCATAAACTAATTTCAGCTTGAAGGGACTGCTTTAACTAAGGTTCTCCCCCAAAAATAACCACTGTCATAATAAATGTAACATTGATCTCATATAACTGTGCAAGAAATCTGATTTATTAAGTACAATTTGATTCTTTGGTACTACTTGTCATCTTCCCGGGGAAACTAGTGGGAAATTGCAAATTTCTTCCAACAAATCCAGCAAATCTGGCCCTGCAAATAACTTTGTATTCTTTTAATTCCTATAATTTTAAACCACAATTTAAGGCACATAACAACCTGCATAAATTCTTTTCTCTTATAAGCATGCATCTTCGCATATCTGACATCTAGCTGTAGTTAGGAATGTCAGCCAGCCTTCAATGTCTGTTTTTATAAAGTTGCATGTCTGTTGAAACTGCCCTACAAATATATGTTGTCTTTGTCCTACCCCCCTACTTCAGAGCCACATTTTAAAACATGGCCATAATGCTTGTTTGCTTGTATAGATAGATCTGTTAGCTGGTTTTTCTGTCTTGTGTTTATCACGAAGACTCGTTGGAAAACTCAGTTATATCAAATTGTTTCTGAGCCACTTCCTACTTGTGAAGGTAAGGATGGGATTGATAAAACAAAGAAGTGTTCATTTGATGTGCGGTTTTGTGACTCACTGGGTAAAACTATTTATGCTGTGTGACTCCAGTAGGTTTTCAAACAACATCAAGGAGATATTTATTGGCACCGCTGTTTTTGTGGCACTAAAAAAGAATAAATAAGTGTAAAGGAACAACTGTTTGAAGTTCTTCTAGCAGAATTTAAATCCCATATTTTCCAACAATTGGAATGAGTCTGCATTTGAATGCTAAACCAGAAAGGTTTATAGTGCATATGGTACCTATTTGAATTTTTTAAATGTCTAATTTCTGCTGTGGAAATGGAGGCCAGCTTGAGTTATTTATTGTGGGATACAGAAGGAAATCACGACCCTTTGCAGGGACATGTTAGAATCCCTGCACCCTTCAGCCAGTTTTCTCCTGTCACACCTACTTAAATTTTCAAAAAGAAGCTTTAATGTATTGAGTGTGCTCTGGATCTTACTAGTTCCGAGCACTTATGACAGCTTTCAGAGATTGCTGGTGGCTCCCAGTAGAATGTAATTCTAGAAACAGGAGCCTGATGCTAAGCATCACCACCTGTTCCCCATTATTTTCCTTCAGAAGAAAACAATGCAAGTATAAGATTACATACTAATGGAACCCATTTTCACTAAATAGGTACATTTGGTCACATGTTATTTGGTGGCCCATAAAAGAAAAAGAGGAAAATAGTATGCTGTTTTCAAAAGGGAAAAGCAAATAAAACTTAAATTAAGAGTTTCCTAACTAGGATAGCTAAACCAAATTCTTCCACGGCAGGTATACCAATATGCAACATGTAAGTACATACAGATTGCTTGTTGGAATAGCTGTGTTTTCAATTTGATTTGTTGACATATCCTAAAAGGCTTTGGACTTCATTCATCTCTTTGTAAATCCACTATAGAGCTAGATTTGAACTTTTTTGGCATTTGCACTGTATTTCTATTTCTGCTTTGCTTAAAATAATGCAGGTCTCATCTCTAACCAAGGTTTTTCTGCTGCCCCTCACTAGAAAAAATGATAAAGCAGGTATAGCATGGTTATAATGATACTTGCAAATTAAGTAGTTGTTTGTTATATTCTGTTACCATTTGCCTTACACAGCATGGTCCCAGGTTACATCTCTGTTATATAGTAATGTGACATACATCTAGGTTAGTGAAGGAATGTTTAAAATGAACTCATCACTGCTTTTCTTACAGGTCTTAGCATGTGCATGTAGGCAGTACATTTTTCAAGCATGGAAGCCTGTGTATGTCCCCCTCCCTTGGAATCCTGAACACATCAGCATTCACACAGAACCTGTGTTAGCCTGGCCTGCCCACCAGTCCTGGTTTTGGGTGCAGACCAGCCTCCAAATTGTATCTATATATCTGCTTCTCAGCACTTCTTGTTGCTGTTTTTCCTTTCTGACTGTTCTAAAAAAGCAGCTTTTTGTTTGTTTGCTTGTTTGTTTTTTTTAAGAAGTTTTTTCCTGCTTGTGTTGCTTGGTGATTCTTCTCTGAGAATCCATGTCAGACTGTTGGTAGCCTTTCAGTAGCCCTGCTTCTTGCACACTCTTCAGTAAAAAGTTTTGTGAGATAAAATACTTTTTGAGGTGTGTAATTTCCTGATTTTTCCAAATAAGGTTCAGCAGTTAATTGAATGGCAGAGAATTAAGGGTGACTTTACCCAATTCTTGCACCTTTGGGGAGATTAGGTGTTATTAGCAGTATTTCTTTGCTGTGTTCCTGCTTGGGAGACAAACCCTTCAATCAGCAATCCCATCAGAATGAATGAGGTCATTTTGTAGCTACTTAAAGTCATTTTCTGGTAGGTTTGGTGCCTGTATGAGGCAGCCTAAACGGAAATACTATCTCAGCAATAATTACCAAAGGAGAAAGACTTAGGATCAAGCCTTTGATCTGGTTTATTCTCTCAGATGTGTTTGTTCTGTAGTATTGCACTGGAATCTTAACTCTGGAAATGGAACTGAGGTTTTGCACCGGGGAAGCAGAAGTAGATTTATAGAGTGCTCTATAGCTGCTTTTTCTGAATGAAGTACTGCTCCAATGACGTATATTCAGGGACTGGGCTTGTCTGCAAATCAGATTATTTAAGCTTTGTAAGAGTTTCATTTCAGACATACCAAATGGATTTTGGTGGACATTGTCAGACTATGACATTACTCTGTACATAGATGAGTGGATGTGGTGTTTCAGAAAAATTGACAGACATGGTCTTAGCTTTTCTGTGATCAAAACAAAACATTGCCTCTTTTCAAAAGTGTGTCCAAGTTGCTTTAAAATAACTTAAAATGAATGCTTCCAACCAGCACAAAATTCACTTTTCATAGTTTTTCCTCTGTCATGTATTGATGACCAGCTCTTCAAATCTTTTCTCATGAGCTAAGTCTGTAATGAGTAAATCTATTGTGAAGTTCAGTAAAACCATGTGATCACTGTGAGAACTACTCACTTTAGGGAGAGATTACATTGGGGAAAGATAATGGCTTTTTAGCCTTTTGATTTACCAAATAATTTTAAAACTTCATTCTGATTTTGGCTGGGAAAACCCCTTTTTTGGCCAGACACAAAATTTCCATTTGTTTACGTCAGGTTTTTTCTCACAGAGCAGATAACAGCAGTGCTGGATTCAACATCTAAAAGCTCTCTGGCAGGATGAGTGCCTGCACCCAGCCTGGTGAGCACTGTACAAATAGCTTTGCTTTTATTCATGTAGCTTGTTAATAAAAAGAGTGATCTGGGAGAGTCATGAGCAGAGTTCTGCCTAATGGAGTCTCATTTAAACCACGGCTTGCTGCTTTTCTTTTGAACTTCTCAAAAGTCTTTCTTGAGTTACACTCGATAGGAATGATAAGGGTACTACTGCACGTTCCTCAGCAAATCTGTAACACACAGGGTGTTTTTCCACTTAGATGTGTGTGTATTTACATGGATGTTGGGCCTAAGACAGAGTCTTGTTTCCAGACCAGATGTACTTTGACTTGAAGACTCTAAGATCATTAACTTTGATTTTTAATGTATTGTAAACAACCGTGGCTTAGCCATGAGTAAAAAGCAGCTGACACTGAAAAGAAATTAAGAAAGTCAGCAAATGTTTGTATAAATAGCTGAAAGAGGTGCTGGGGAGGATACAGGCATTTATATTTTGCTCTTAGCATGCACTCCCTACAAGCCATCATTCTACAAATGACTGGGTCTTAGTGGTGTCACAAACTGTTTCACTACTGCTAATGCTGATATTTGTCAGTGCCTTCACTGAGTTTTATAATTTTTATAGTTTTTAATAACTCTCCCCGCACTGAGTTTTATAATGAAGACTTAAAACTACAGCAGAGGAATAGGTACTGACCAATTCCAAGGGTGTGTGTGTAGACCAACTTTGTCCTCTGTTTAAAGAAAAATGGGCTAACTGCACTAGGATGTTATTCTTCCTTTTTTTTTTCCAGGTCTCATGATCAAACATGGTAAGTCTTGTTAATGCAAGATAAGAAAAAATAAGAAAATATTTGAAAAGGGATGTTTTGGAGAAAAATGATTATGTTCTCTCAGAACGTGTTAGAAAAACATCAAAATAGAAATGTAGCTGTATTTTATGTTCAGGAGATATTCTGGGGTATACAAAGGCCTAACTGATGGACAGTGCACTTATGACATATTTTACTAAGGGACTTCTCAGTATCCATGCTCATGCTCTTTCACACAGTCTGCCTGTAGGCTTCAGCCTGATTGCATTGGTTTGACTGAGGAAAAAATCTCTTTTATTGAATAAACCTGGACAAGTATACTTACATTAGATTAAATCTTTGTAAGTACACTATGTGCTATCTAAAGTTTAAGCTAAGTATTGAGTAATTAATATACCCTATTGTTGCAGGTGAGGATAGTCTGACACCCTCAAACCAAGGATTTTGACTGATCATTTATTTATACTGACAAAGTTTACCTCTCTAAAATATATTATTTCCTGGCTGTTAACCCTTTAAGATAAGCACTGACTTGCCTTCAAGCCAAGTCCTGAAGTGACATGCTTAAGTGGGGTTCTTTTGATTAAAATGAGAGCAGTGCACCAAAATGACCATTTGTGGGTTTTCAGGCAGAAAGTAGCAGCAAGGCTGTGCCCCAGTGCCTCAGTTTAGAGAGATCCTCTGAATAGGCAGAGTGCTGGTTGCTCCTGTCTCTTATGAGCCTTTGAGTTGGTTTCAAGGAAAATCCACTAGATTTAGAAAACACTCTAGCTTTTAAACAGTGGTACTTAGTTATTTTATGGGCTGATTTTCCTACTTGGGAGAAACGTCTTAAGACAATGGGAACTGTGCCTGTTTTGAGAATGACTGGTCTGTGGTAAAGGGGTCATTTTCTGTCTTTTTTTGGGTTTTTTCACAAACCAAGCAAACACTCAGGTGAATGTCATCGCTTGGGTATGCAAAGAGCTGCCTGGTGGGTTTTGCAGCTCTTTCATCAGAGCAGGTGTGTGACCACCACTGACGTAAGAGCTGGTTCAGTGCAGGTGGAGAGAGATCCTTAGGGCCAAGTGCTCATCAGAGCTAAAGAAATGGCCCAAAGGGAATTGTGCTGTCTTCTTGTTTTAATTCCAGTGTATTCTGAGCAGTCCTGTCTCCTGGAGATTTAGAAGAGCAGGAAACTGAAAGGGAATTGCTTGACTTGGGAAATAACCTTCTCATGACTAAGGAAAACCACCTAGTGTTCATTATTTTTCTGTGATGAAGTGCTTTTAATTCATGTCAGTCTAGTCTTTTTCTGCCTCCTTGTCATGTAGGAAAATAATCTGTTGCCCAATAAGTGAATTGCAATTTGTATACAGTAAACTATTACAAATATGCATATATTATCAGAAATATAAACATGTAAATAATATCAAGCATCTGAATAACTTCACTACTGCTAATTGAACTACCCAAGATTTAGTTATAAATATTTTTATCGGTCTAATTCCAATTCTTTTCTTTTTCTCCTTAGTGTCATGTGAAGTATAGGGAGACAGTAAGTCATATCTCCATATGTTCCAGCAAACACTGTAGCAAAAAGTAGGAAGGAAATCTTCTTTTGTCATAATCATATAGCCATGGTCAATGTTTGGTTTCAGCATGAAGTTTAAGGAGAACTCTGCACATACCCATGCCCTAAAAGATTTTTGCCAGTTGTTAAATAGACTAAGTTTGTCTATAAAATATGGTTTAAAAAATTAAGTTGTTTCTCTAAAATATGTTTCCATGGGTATCACTCAAAAGTAGGACGCAGTTTTTCCTAATTGGCTGGTAAATGTGGCCATCTTGATTTGTGTTGGTGTCTCTCTGTAAAGGAGATAATTGTTAGTCACTATCACTTATATTTAGCACATCTGAAAAGAAGGGCACAAGTTCAGAAAAAAGGAAACAATCATCCAGTTAAATGAATTATTTCTGTACTGTGTACTTCTTACATGGCCTTTGCATAGCAGGCTGTTTATACCCCACTAGCTTGGGTACGTCTGCTTAAAAGAAATAGAAAAGGCAGACAAAACCAATGAAGAAAAACACTTGAAATCTTTTCTGCCCTTGTTGGTTTTGCTGTGTAGGCTCTCTAGCAGGTAAAGAACTGATCATGTATGTGAGAAAACATAGCACCTAGATGCTCTCTCTGGGCGAGGTTACAATGCCAACAAGAGGAGTTCAGATATAGGATGACTATATTTGCAATCCAGGGCATATAAATGTGAAAAATGCCTGCTAACGAAGCATGCAGTACCCTGGGGAATGCAGCTCATGCAGAATAGAAGTTGTCAAGAAGGTGGTGCAATATTACCATGGTTCCTGCTTCTTTGCCTTTCCTAACGAGAATCAGATATACACGGAAGTTTTCACTACAATAAAGTTGTGAGAACTAAAAAGTAGTATCAGGTTGCTGCATCTGGCTTAACTTTAGAAGTGGAAATATAGTAATGGGATAAACGAAAGGGCCACCCACTATAAAGTATATAAAGTGGGTGACCAGTATGAGGAAAAAGCACCCCCCCCTCCCCTTAATGCTTATTTATTCCAAAAGCTGTTACAAAGAAATTGCTCTCAGTCTGATGCAGTGCCAAACATAGGGGATTAAACTTTTTAATGATTTTTTTTGTTGACCAACATCCAAGACATCTAGGAACAAAAGAGATTCTGTAACTCCACATAAAGAATATTATTTTCAGACAAGAAGAGAGTGCTTGAAAACACAAGTTCAGAAGGCAGGATAAAAGGTAACAGGGAAGAGGATAAATGCATGTGTCAGCAGCAGAACAGTTTATTTTGAGGGTGGAGAACAGATTTAGAGCTAATTCCATGTAAAAGGCCAGAATTCTAGGTAATTGCTTACTGACAATGGCTAGAATAGGACAATGTCCGTTTTGGCTTGATTCAGAAATTGTGTAGGATTATTCTTTTTTCTTTCTTTCCCCTCTCTTTTTTCTTTCATTTCTCTCAGATTTGCTGTGGGTTTTTTCCTACAAATTAGATATTTTCTGAAACCCTACTGTTCTGTCTCTTTTGTGTTATGGTCCCTAGCACTGAAGGAAGTCTTGCTTGAAAATGGAAAGGGGCCCATAAAATCAAGAAGAGGGTGTAGTCGGAGTACAGTGTCTGAAATGAAAGATGGTCCCCCAGTGACTATTGCAGACTGAAACTAAGAGCAATCTCTCCTAACTCAGGGGCTGTGGACATAAATGTAGTCTGAAGCCACCCTGTTCTTGCCTCCTGGACTGCATGTGCTCGCTCTCTCTTTTGAGAATTGGGGTCTGGGTTGTTTGAATTAATAGTGAAGTCATTACACTATGTAAATATGTTAGTCTTCATCTGGTTTTACTCACAAGCTATTCTTGCCTTGCTGTGCTGTTCCTGTTTTCTTGTTTGTGCAAAATTAACCAGGAGCATTTTAAAAGAAAAGGGGGGAAAAGGGTGAATAGTGTTGAAACCTTGATTGCTGCGTTATTTACCACAGACTGAAGTTTGGTAGGCAGTTCCAACTTAATCATATAATAAGAGTACAATGGCATTTTTAATGAAGCTTTTCGGGATCCTTTCCCTTTGTCGTCTTTGGCCTTCTTTGAGTAAACTGTGATAATTTGTCTTAATAGCCTAGCATTACAATTTTTCATTTTATTCTTACTGAGGAGTCAGCTGAGCAGCAGTATGAGCCTAAGCACTTCACAGAGGTTTCATGTGCCCTCGAGGGGCTTGTGACCAAGTGTTCTCCCATGACAGCTGGTTTTTTGCAGGTAGTCCCACTGCATAAGAACTACTGGCTCCTCATCCAAGCACAACTGCTCCTAGAATGAGTCAGGATGAGGAGCTACACTCTTGTACTCTAATTCTTCCTGTTCCTATGAAAAGGAAAGCCCCAAGCTGCATTATTTACTTGTCCTGTTTCTCAGTCTCACTCATGCAGACCAATTGCAAAAACTGAAGAGATACTAACTATATTAGTTTATTTCTTTTTCCTTAAAACTCATGGACTTCTGTGGCAATGCCTCTGAATCATCTGTGGTACAAGAGACTGGTGCAGGCAACCCAAAGTTGGTTGGTTGTTCTGACGTTAAAGCTGGACTGGTGGATTTTTGATGTCTGATTTCAGTTCTCTGTAGGTGCTTTGGCATTCTCAGTTCCCCCTGCACATTGCAGAGGGGCTCACGTAGAACAGGAAGAGGGAAGGTGTTTGGAATATCAGATGACAATGGTGATTTCTGGCACATAGAGAAAGAACTGGGGATTGAAAGAGGCGTGTGAGCCAGGTGCTCTCACATAAATGACCACCAGGGAAGGAGACAATAAGGCTGACTTTCAGTAATGATGTCAGATTGTGGTCAGCAGTCTGCTGAGGTGGAGGCTGCAGTTCATCCTTCTCAGACATGTGGCATCTGGCTGTCTCTCCAGCTGTCACAAACTCATGTTTTCAGGGCTGTCCTTTTAAATATGAGAACCAGAGAAAGCACATTTTGAAAAATGGTGTCTTAAATGCTTTGTATTCTGCAATGTAAAGTATATTCTGTAAGGAATACTAAAGAGCCATTTCCAGGATGAGGACTGCAGATGCTGCACGAATGTTTATAACCTGAAAGCATTCTCTCTCCAGGCAGTGTAGCAGACAAAGGTGAGTTTTTGTACTTACCTCAATAAGACAGGTTTTCCCCCTTGTTTTCCTAGAATCTGTGAATGTTTGAAAGCAAAGGCAGTTTACTCCCTTAGCAGGAATACGACAGAAGGTAAAGCTGTCATTTTTCTTGCTCGGTATACATGCTTGCAGAGATGGCTCCCAATAAAAGCCCCACCTTGACAGCGTGCCATGATTTGTTGATGTTCAGACCGAGGTGTTGAACAGTAACTTGCTGCCAGTTCCCAGCAGTGTTATTCTACACCCAACCACATCATCTGAATATTTCCCTCTGGTTTAATGTCTGGTACTTTAGGAGCCATAGGGTCTGCTAGCTGTTTTTGTCTGGATAGTATTCTTAGTATTCCAACTGCTCATCTATTGCAGTAAACATGTTGATCAAAAAAACAGGAGTCTCATGCTGAAATGGATGATAAATAGCCAATCAGAAACAAAACTAAAAAGGAACACCATCAGAAAAGGGATAGGGAAAAGGCAGAGATAAAAGGTCAAGAACAGTCTGCTGAAAAGACTGGACATAGAAAAAAGCACATGTTAACAAACCTTCCTTCTTTGAGCAGCCTTTGGTGATGCATTTGAAAATGACATAAAATCAAGACCTGGAAGCTTCCTGTCACATTGATTTAGAACTACACTGTTGACTTCAAAGATTACCTAACATTGTTTTGATGCTCTGTTGGGATGCTGCTGCTGGTATTTCATCAGACAATATGAATCGGACGTGTTGAGACAGAGTCTGTAAGATTTGGGGTCAAACTGAATGTTTCCCAAATTTTTGTACCTTCTTAATTCACGTCTTCTCTAAGGTCCCAGTTCTACAGAGCAGGAAGCTGCCTTCAAAATCAAGAAGTTTATGTGGCTCGTGATCTCTCCAAATGTTGAGGAGGAAACACTGCAATGAAATATCATGGTCACAATGTGAGGTAGACAGGGAGAACCCTAGCACCTCTGTATGTACACTGTGAATGAGGCAGGAAACATAGTTTTCTTCCTTTGAGAAGACAGAATTCAGCAGAGTGATGCCAGTATTGACCTAAGGGTGATAATTTGTCCTAAAGATGCGAGAGAATAGGAAGACTCGTAGCTGTGCTGCCTCAGGGACAGCAATGTATATGCTGTATTCTGGAGCAAGTTTGATGCTGTTCTGTGATAAACAGTGTACATCTGTGCACATTTTGGGCATACTGTGCTGCCCTTTAAGTTATTTGGAAATGTAACTCATTTCTGGTTTTACCTAGATGAAGAATTGAAAGTGAATTAAGTTGAATAAAATTTTAAGGTGGATTATCCAAAATGCGTTAAACATCTGGATTTATACTTGCATGACACATGTAAAATGCACTAAATTAAGGCAGATTTAACTGAGATAATAGTATCCTCTCAGAAATTTTGCTGATCCCCTTGCAGTCTTTCAGATTACCTTCCTCCATACATCCTTCTGAAGCCAAGGCCAGCTTTAAACAGACACTACCTTCTCCAAGTAGGACACAAAATGTAGATAAGGAAACTTCTGTAAGAGAAGGTACAGATTTATAAGTTGTGGAATAACAGGTTGGAATTATCTAGATGGTCTAGACCTAAAACGCTTGTTGAAATTCATTATGTGGGCTGAGAGAACCATAGGGTCACAGTAGGAGTGAGATTTCATCCAGGAAGAGTCTTTGGAGGTTTTTTTCTGTCTGCACTGGGAGAGTGCAGACAGAAAAAAAACTCACACTGACCAGTGCTGTGTGAAATATGGCAACCAGCTCCCCTGTTTATTTGGAGGTGTTTGACTCTCCACCAGACGCAGCTACACACTCCCCCTGAGCACAGCTCCCTGAACAACTGCCTAGTGCTTGCAGAACAGGATGTCTTTTTCCATGGCATTATTGTTTGGACAAGGAAAACTTAGGAGAGGGCCTCTGTGAGTCTTGCCTGTTGGTTTGGAGGGACCTCGGTGAGGTTTGTTTTCTGGTTGTTAAGATCTGAGTTTTCTTTGGCTCTAGCAAATCATGAGAGCTGGACTACTGCAGGTCGTAGAAATTTTCTTTCCCTGGTGGTCTAGCAGTGGATTGAGAATTCCTTTGAAACATGAATATTTATTGTTTAATAATGTAGGCTTCTGGGACCATTATCCACACAGTTTAAAGGAATGATCTTTGGAAGCTGCAGTATATGTATCCATGATGCAGCACTCTGTGAATCAGATCTCATGTAACAGCAGTGTTGTGTTAAATTGAAGAGTTGAAAATAAATTATCTCTAAAAGAAAGTGCTTGTACTTAATCTAGAGGTTGAACATGGCACTTTTCTCTTTAGGTCTGGCAGAGAAATGGGTGAGAGTTATATTATTTTAACAAGAAGGAGGTTTGGTAGGAGAAATTGAATCATTAAACTTGCTATGGCAACTGAAAGAAGTAAATCTGTTTCACTGCAACTACTGTAAGTTTTTCTTTTAGGAAGGATCTGTGCCACAGCAGTCACTGAGAGTTGAGAGTTTCTGGTTTCTCAGTCTGAGACAGGATCCATGTCTGGAGCTGTCTGAGAGCACAGCATGATTTCCTCTGTGGGATAAATTAACCATGGCTTTGTGCTTGCACACAGTGAGATCCCTCACTATCATCTATGCCTATGCTGAGCTAAGAATAGAAAAAAGCAACATCAGCAGTGCGTGGGAAAACTACATCATTCCAGATGGCTGTTGATAAACTCTTTTCTTGTTTGGAATTAATAATAAAGTAGTAGTAAATAATGGTCATTTCTCATCTACATTCTTAACCTACATGTCTGCCTAGCAGCTAGGAGAAAGTTAGGCTGAAGTCTGTCAAAGGTGGATTTTTCTGGATATACCTGAGAAGCTATCAGTAAGTAGTTTAGTTGCCTTGCAGAGAAAAAGACAACCCACAAAGAGCTGGGAGTTTGCTTTGTTTGTTGGTTATTAAAAAGCTCTGAATTCCCCTCTTACCCCCTCCATTTTGCTTTATCACATTCATGTGGTGCTGAATAAAGAGCTTTTCTTTCCATTGTTACTAATGTTTGTATCCTGTGAGATCATGTTAGAATTTCTCTCAGACTTCATAGCGAGGATCTTCACTCTGTCTCCAAAGAGGCGAGTGGGACAAATCCCACATGTGATGTGTTCATTTAGCTCTACAGGCCACATGTTGCACACAACTGTCCCACCAATGTTGATCTGTTAAAAGCCAAAACAAATTTGAGATCCCAACTCAGAATCAGGTCCAACTGGGGAGCCAAACAATGACTTGCATTCTTTGTAGTTAGTCTTGACAGCAGGCTATTTGGTTAAAGCATATGTTTGCATTTCCTAATTTATTGGCATGCTTTTAATTTGGATTACTAATTCTTCAGAGAAAGAGAAAAGAAAAAGAAAACATGGCACCCCTGTGGCTATTTCATATGTTTGCTCCATGGGGATCAAGTCCTTGCTCTGAAAGATAGTTCTGTCCAAAGCAGGATGGGAAGGAGAGACTCTCACCACAATTGAGACGGTTGCTTCATTGTGCCTGATGGCTTTGGAATATTATGCAATATGCCCAAGACTAAAGGCAAACAAGCTCTTTTGTTCATCTCTCAAGTGGAGGTTGGAAACTCTGTCCTCTTGCCTATAGCTCAGGACAGTTTTGATCATCTAGTCAGCATGTTGGCTATAGAGGGGTCAGCTTCCACCTTCCTCACAGTCATTTTAAAATTTACAGAAGTATGATGAATTGAAATAGAGAAAATAATCTTTTTTTCCTTAAGTAACAAGTGAGTAATAAACTGAGTTGCAGAACCAATTCATTTGTGGTAACCTGTCTCACAGACATTGTATGACTACAAAAGATTGTGTAGAAGTGATATAGAAGAGATTTTGACAGCAGAAGAAGAGTAGTATGTGGTAGCACAGCCTAGTGGCACAGGTATTTGCACAGGATATTAATAAATAGGGATAGTATGTACAAGACTGAGTAAGAGCCTAAATTTGTTTTCTAACATATGGGTACCTAGGAAGCAAAGGCATTCCTGGGATAACATGTGTGTCCATTTCCTTGAGTCCCTCGTCTCACCTTTGCAATATAGCTACTGCCTCTGTGCCAAGTGAGAGAGGATGATGCAGGACTGGCCTGGTAGCTCTGGAGAGCTCTCACTTTCTGGCTGTATAACTGGTTGTGGTTTTCTCCTCTTCACACGCTCAGTCCCCACTATCATCAGGGGATGATTGTATGGACCAAATCTGACAGAGTGTGCAGAACAACAAGTGCAGTGGTACTGTCATTTCTGTGGTACATGAAACTTCATCTGTCTTACTGAGTGCTGCTTGGCATCCGCAGTGAAAGGTTAATGGACAACCTCCACACTGTTTCTTCTGCTGGGAGAGGTAGTAGCCATGATTTTCTGCCAGGACTGACTCTACACTTGGACTTTATGATGTTTAAAAAAAAGTCAATTGCTTCTGGGGGAATCACTACTGATATCTGTTCCATCAAAACACCTATTTAGGCACAGCTGCTATTTAGGCACAGATCCTCTCAGTGTTGAAGGTGGGTCTGAAGCCAGCAGTGTCTCGGCTGCTTGTGCTGGATAAGTGATGACACAGCCTAGGTAAAAATGCCAGTGACTCTTCTTGCCTTTCACTGCCTTGGTTAGCTAGTACAGCGTGGGGTACTTCAGCATAAAAACAAATGAGACATCATAATATGAACAGATGAGAGCCTGGTGACTAAGACACTGGCTGAGAATATTGTCTTCAAATATTTGCTGGAGGCCATGCTGAAATTCAAGACTTTATCTCCCAAAGCTCAATAAAGTATGTTTGCCATCAGTCTCCTCACCCTTCAGCACATTGCAGCGCCTGTCTTACTTTCCCCCTGGAGTGCTTCTCCATTACATTTTATAGTGCCAGACAGAGAGACTCAAACTGTTTGACTTCTTAGCACAACAGTTTCACCACTTACTATTGCTACAGCTTGCAGTGAAACTCTGTGGTGCCTATAAAATATGTGTGATAGCAAATGACTCCAGCAAAAATATCAAGGAAGTGTCATTGCACTGAGAAAAGGGGCTAAGAGCTCCTCTGTCAAAAGGGGAAGACAAAGGTAAACATAAACCTCACTGCTGCATGGTTCTCAAGTTACGAGAGTGACATTACCCACTTAGTCACAAAATGGAGAAACCCAGTTCCTTATGCAGCCTTCCTGGGAAGTTAATAGAAAAAGGAAACTCTTCAGTGCTTGGAAGGACTTGTTCATAAAAACCCCCAACTTTTCTCTATCCTCTGCATAACTTTGCTTGAGAATTTCTATCATGCATTCATGGAATTTTGAATATAAATTCAGAAGGGAATGAATATTCTCTCTCTCTAAGATAAAAGTTTAACATCTCTGTGTTTTTGTGACCTGGCTGGTAAAGGTTAATCTTGGTGGTGATGCAGGTGACATTTTGGCACAGCACAAACAACACTCATTTCAGCATCTAGCCTGAATCCTCCAACACTCCAAAAATCCCTTCACTGTAGAGTTTTGGACAAGTACTCAACTGTATCTTTTATACAAGGATACATAACTAATTGGAATGGCTGAGGAAAAAACATGTCAGCAAACAATGCTCTTAATCAGAAAACACATTCTGAAAATGTGACTCATTATCACAGGCAAATCTAGTTTATTTTATGCAACGGATGACTTGAGTGCCTGTAACTGGGATAAAAAAATAGGATTGTTTAAATGCAGCTTCAGGGAGTGCTACATATTTTATCTCAGTTTCATCTGGTTTCCCATGATATCAAAGCTGTGTTTAGTGGATGGAGATTTACAACCAGAAAATGATATGTATAGCTGAAGAATGTGAAGGGATGATGTAGAATAGAATAGAATTAGTTATCATTGCTGGGGAAGTAGAGCTGGTTTACAGCTTGCTTCATGCCTCTCCATCTGGGACTGATCTGTGTCTTTGTATTGTATATAGGAAATGTTCTCTACAATTCTCTGAACGTAAAGACTCTGTTCCAGGCACTCTGGTGTAGGAGATTTTGAAATCCTTGACTTATGTATAGATAATAGTTAACATGCACATTTTTACAAGTATGTTTTCTTTACCCTGTATTTTAAAGAAGAAGTATACCTAGATTGACTCAAGTGACAACGAAGAAATAATTATGGATGCATTTCCCTCCTGCTAGCCAAGGCTTAGTTCACAATGTATTATTTTGTCTTATTTTTATGTTTCTATAATGAATGCTACACAGAAATAGAAATTACTCTGCTGAGAGTAGGAAAAATGTCTATTCTAATGAATATCTAGTGAGTAGGAAACAGACACAAGGCTATATAGGCATTTTTTGTTTCAAGGTCCCTGTGATTGATAGCCAGGCAATAAATGGATAGTGATTTTGGCAGATCAAAACAGTTTATGGCAGCAGGCATTTCCAAGAGGATTTCTTGTATGGCAGGCTGGTAGCTGGTCTTTTGGGTGAACCTGCTAGTTATTGTCTGAGCTACATGTAACAGACTTGTTGTTTGATGTGCTGCAGTCATTTGACTTAGGTAGGTCAGTTTTGGCCTACTGTAATTCAAAAGTATCCTTTTTTTTTTTGTTTTGTTTAGAAATGGGCTCTAGATTGGGAAGAAAGGCTGGTTTCTGTTGATTTCCCTAGCAATTTTTGAAGTTGTCTTTTGTTACTTTTACTATTCTCAAGGAGAGAGCTTAGGGCTGACAATTAGATGCGTATCTTAAAATACTTTTCCCATGTCACTCAGCTTAAAAGCCAAAAGTAAGGCAATCACTAGATATGGTATGTGAGAGCATTCATTAGCACCATTTGGGAGCAGGGAACTCTTTTTTTTAAGGAGCTGTTTGAGGAACCAAAATAAAACTGCAAGTAGGCTTCTTGCTGACAAGTTGCAGGTGTATGCCACATGCCCATATTGGAAAAAAGATGCCGTTATGAAGGTCTTGATGACAGACAAGGGTCTAAAATGCCTTCATCTCCAGGTTTTAGCCAGTACATCTGGTTTTTATTTGCATTTCCTCTAGCTCGCAGAGTTAGTATTTTCCAAACTCAGTATAACCAGGCTCAAGTCTATATAAAATTGCCTTTTTTTTTTTTTTTTTTCCTCCCATTCTATGCTCCTTAGTTTAGTAAGATATCATTTAAATCAGGGAAGTCTTACTTTTATGGTAACTATATAATAATTTTTAACTCAGTTTTATTTATTATTTTTGGAAAAATGAGGGACAGGAGTAATGAGATTGAGGAAAGAGCGTTTTGGCTCCACTTTGCTAGAATAAGTAGAATCTGCTTATGCTTAAGAGTACCAAAAAGGTATTGCTATTTGTCTCTTATTGGTACTTCTAGCTTAAAAGATCTGGCTTTCCTTGATTTCATCCTCTTGAGGAAATGTTCATTCTTAAGGCTAAAAGACTTCCACATACTTCGGATTACTCCAAACAGCTGCACCCTGGAAAAATTCTCAAAGGAGGGAAGAAGTAAGGAGGCAACAGCACTTGGGAAATATCCAGCCAGCACTTTCGGTACTGCAAAGTAAAATTTGACAAAGAAAACAACCATGAAGTCACATGAGAAATGGCCTTGTTTCCCCTCCCACTACTGACATGAGAGAAATTTGTTTGGTTTTCTTAGAAGACCTCTTTTTTCTTATGTGATTCTCAACAGAATGGCATGAAGATAGATAAGAGTTTCTCCATCTAAAGAAACAATTTTCAAATGAATTCTCAAAGGCCTCAAAGTTTTTCTTTTCTGAGAGCCATATAAATCTTGATTTCAAATATGATTACAGAAAACTAATCATTCTACACTGGAAATTAGTCAGTTGATCTTTTTGTTTGTGGTGAACATTAATTGCAGAATCATTTTGAAAAACAATAGTTTAATTTATTTGAAATACTGGAGAAAATTGGTTGAGGAAGTAATTTTCCAGAAAGTGCACAAAATTTATTGTCATCTTTTTTTATTTAAACAAATTCCTCAAGAATAATTTGAGGAATGGAAAAAAAAAATCTGTAATTAATTTAATAGGCAGTAAAATTAGATTCAAACAGATAGCATAGTTGTAGCTGTGTGGGAGTCAGCAAAAAGCATCCTGGAATGTGGCAGTGCATGTTATTATGTCTTCAAGAACCCTCTCTCTTCCTTTTGTAGGAACAAAGTTTTGTTTATTTTTATGGGAGAATACAGTGCTTTCTCTTTTTTTTAACAAAAAGTCTATTTTCCTGTGAGGTAATGTTGGTCTTGATGAATATAGGAGAATTGTATACCCATGCATCTGCTTGCAAGGAATTATATGTGCAAGATATTTTGTGCTCTATAATATATTCCATGCTGCATACCATAGGGTGCAGATGGCAAGTTTAAGGAGTAAACTAAGACCGTAAGTGAATGAAAGCTTATCAAAGTGAAATGCTGACCAGTGATGTTTGTTCACTTCCAAGGAGTCCCACTGGTGTGGGCCAGGGATGGGTGGGGCAGTTACAGACATTTGAATGAGTGTGATGCAGATACTCACTGTGACAACACTGAGCTTATTGATAATAAACCAGTGTCCAACAACTCTCAAACTAAAAATGCCTCGTCCGAGTTTAAAATTATATGTTACCTATTGGAGGGTGTGTTTCAGTATTTTTACTGGATTTCATGGCTGTGTTGATAGTTCATTGTGGAGTTTTAAGCTCTTGCCTATGAATCAGATGCCTGAATCCATGAAATATGAAATATCTTGTGCCCACATACATTTGAGGTCAGGAAAGATGAAACCATGAGCAAGCAGGTTCAATCTCTTATTTTTTATGCAATGACCAGTAGTTGTGTGAGCTTAAATATTGCTCTGTGGCTGCAACGGGGCATGCTTACTTGCACCTCCTAGCCCTGTGAATTGTTACCTCAGCTATTGCTTTCTTTTGGAGGTTCCGGTGGTAGTTTGTTTTCCTGGTTTTTTGTTTGGTTTGGGT
>VYXD01014426.1:262470-348405 GCA_013397195.1 Hylia prasina | reverse complement strand
TTTTTTTTTTTTTTTTTAGTGGGCTGCATCCATTCCACGTGCAGAGGAGTGCCTGACTGTAAAGCTCTCTCTTCCCCACCAGGCTTACCCTTGCACTAACGACAAGGAATGCGAGGTGGGGCGGTACTGCCACAGCCCGCACCAGGCCACCTCTGCGTGCATGATGTGCCGGAGGAAGAAGAAGCGCTGCCACCGGGACGGGATGTGCTGCCCCGGGAACCGCTGCAACAACGGTACGGCTGCCAGCTCGGGGCTCTTCTGCAGCAAATCAGCCTTTTCGACGTCATCTGTTTCGACGAGTGTGCCCAGCAACAGTATTTTTTTTTTTTTCCTGGGTGGTAGTACTTTTTCTAAGCCAAGAAAACTTAATTGTCCGCCTCATTCCACTGTGCCTAATTTTCTCTAATAGTATTTCTATGTTTAGGGCTCAGGTACTACCAGTCTTTTCTTATAGTTTCTGGTGGAGAAACACAAAAATGCTCCTGGCTTAAATCACAGCTGTAAGTTCAGTGTGGTTTGATTCATTAGAAGACTGTACAGAAGTCATATATTAAGGAAGCAAGAGAGACTTAATGAATCCTGAATCTACTCTCCCTGGGGAGGGTTATAACCATAGTGTTTGCATTCCCATGGAGACTGGAGAGAGAGATGTCTGTAAGGAGCTCTCCAGGGGTCAGACCATAAAGCCAGAGTGACAGAGAGACTGACTGACAGTGAGTGAAGCAGAGCTGTGGTGAGGCTAGGTGCCAGGAATCAGAGAAATTAGAGCTGAGAATCACTGAGGCCAAACCCCAGTGCTTTCATTGTCCTGACCTGGTCAGTGCATGTTTCTCAGCTGCTTTTCCCCTTATTCAAATCTTTGAGTGCCTGTCTTTTCCTTGCAGGTATTTGCATACCTGTAACTGAAAGCATCCTTACTCCTCACATCCCTGCTCTAGAAGGGCCGCGCAACAAGAAGAATGGTCATTATGCAAGCAAGGATTTGGGATGGCACAACCTGGGGAGGTCCCGATCCAAGCTGTCACACATAAAAGGTAAGATTCACATTTGGACTGGACTGCTCTCTTCCTTCATGCCATGAATCATGTTAGTGCTGTTAAGATACAGCAGTGGAAACCAGAAAGAGGCAGTAATTTCACAGGGAGTGAATGTCTATTGTGAGAGTTCTCAGCATGACTCAGAAAGTGATGTAATGTCAACTGACAGTTCCTGTGATTGAAACAGCATCTGCTTTCTTCTCTGTATCAGATGTGGACTGACAATCATTTTATCAGTTGTGCAAAACTGCAGACATCCTCTTCTTGTAACAGCCATGTAATTGAACACTTGTTATTCTGCTTACAATCCTGTAGCAGAATTTCTCCTCACTAAGTCTTATGGCAAGTCTCATGTATTACCCCCATGAACCTGCCTAATTTATATCTTCTCTTGTGTTTACATCCTTCAAATAGCCTCAGGTGGAAACATCACTTCTCCTTTTTCTCAGTTGCATTTGCATAAGTCTGCACTGAATCTGTACTTTCATGTTTTCCCATGAGATAAAATAATTTGGTTGCTCTTTTTAGGGCACGAAGGCGACCCCTGCCTACGGTCATCAGACTGCATTGAGGGACACTGCTGTGCTCGCCATTTCTGGACCAAAATTTGCAAGCCTGTGTTGCATCAGGGGGAGGTGTGCACCAAACAGCGCAAGAAAGGGTCCCATGGACTGGAGATTTTCCAACGATGTGACTGTGCCAAGGGTTTGTCTTGTAAAGTATGGAAAGATGCCACCTCCTCTTCTAAATCAAGACTTCATGTGTGCCAGAAGATCTGAATGCTATTGGGAAGATAGTATTAAGTGACTGTGGCTTTATGTGTTTAATGCATTATGGCATGGTGGGAAAAGGGGACTGAAATGAAAGTGGAATGGCTAAAGAAACAGTTAGAGTATAAGTCACACCAAATGCATTTCTTTTTGAGCTGGTGGTAAACACAAGCGTAGCTGGAGTTCACCTACCATGCAGTTCTCCTGTAAATAATTCTACAATCTGTGGGAAATGCTAGTATGCAAGCAAATAGAGTGGAAATGAATGTCACTTACCTTGCTGTGTCATCCCATGATGTTTCAGGGGTTCATTGTTAGGGCTACAGTGGGTCTCCAGCATGGTAAGGATTTTCTACAGAAACTGTGTACCTTGTACTCCTATAGGAAGCAGTGTGCCAGGAAGACTCATCTGTCAACACATTATTGGCCACATTGCAGGTGTGAGAAATGGAAATAAAGTTACTGTGAATGTCCACATGCCCTGTTACTCAGGGCTGACACTTCAGCAAGGAAGCACTCCTGCAGGACAAGAGTGCTATGTTTTGCAGGCCCTTATGAAGAAGGTGAAAACTGTCCATCTAAAAATTTCAAGAAAGCATCAGTTTATCTAAGAGGAGGCATTTAAACAGGGTTTTGTTTCCTATACATGGGTAAATTGAAATGCTTTATGTAGTACAATGTCATAGTAAGGCACTTAATCATCTGTATTTGCCTCGGTTTACTGCTAAGATATGTTGGGTTGAACAAATGAAGCAAATATGCGTGCATGCTGAATGCAGAATTATATACAGGCAGTTCCTCATTAGTCTTAAATATACTTTCCTTACCTAAACATTCTTGCATTATAGACATTTCCAAAAGAAATAGCAGAGTGTTGAAGTGCTTAACATGAAGAGCTTTGAAGTTGTTTCTCTGTTGCTGTTATAATATGTTTGAAGCATTTGTTGAAGTGTTTCGAGCATACTGCTACAAACACAAATTTTTACATTTTATGCCACTCTGCAGCAATATAATGGATTTGTTCTCAAGACAGCAAAGAAAGAGGAGTTGGGTCTTGTGAGCACCTCCTCTCCTACAGAAGAGGATGTAAGAAGATGGCACGACCACAAATGACTTATTAAACATCCTGTGATGTCACAGCATACCAGCCTCCAGCATGTATTCAGCCTGAAACTGATGTCCTCTCACTCTGGAGTGTTCTGCCAGGAATGACAGAATTATATAGACTGTGGAAACAGCTGCCCTACGTTGTTTGTGTACTGGTTTAAAAAAAAAAAAAAAAAAAAAAAAAAAGGACAGTCTCTGTCCCCTGACTTGTCTCCCAGGTCTTTTCAAACTTTTAAAATTTTACTTATTTGCAGATATTCCTTTGTATAAACTTTGGTCAAGAGACTGATATTACTTTAAAGAAGTCTGATTCTATAATTGACCTACTGCTAAATTGTAATTACCCATTTATAATTACCCATTTTCAAGTTCTATAATACAAGAAACTTTTCTGTTTATTCGGTTCTGCACAACATGGGTAGGCCAGTATGTAGTTTCACTTTGAAGACCACATCACCATTACCTGACACATTTTTCCACCAGTGGGATGCTTTAAAGCTTTAGTTTAGCTATACCACTTGACTCAGCCTTCCTATTTACAACACAGACCTCAGTTTCATTGCCCTTATCTTTTGTTAGAGTCCAAAGCAGAAGAGCATTTCACATACCTCTTTCCCTACTGGAAACAACTCTTCTTACTCCAGCATTTTCCACTGTCACTGGAACAGGAATAAGGCTCAGAAATTTCAAGATATAAAAAAAGTCCAGGAACCAATTTTCAAGTTTTATTTACACTGACACAGCACATACTCAGAAGAATTCAAGTGCTCTCATTGTCACTACATATGAAAGAAAATGATAACCAGCATAAGTGGAGGGTTTGCAGAAATGGGGTCCCAGCATTTTTTAGCTCTTCTTATTGGCCTACCCACCATTTTGCTCTTGCAAAACACAGTTATTTGGGATAATTTATTTACAGGAAATGTTTAATGAGATGTATTTTCTTATAGAGATATTTCTTACACAAAGCTTTGTAGCAAAATATATTTGCAGCCTGTTGATTTTAATGTAGAAAAATGTATAATAAGATTAAATATATTAAATTTCCTTTCACATTCCTCCCCAAATATTTTACCCATATTCTTTACCTTAACTACTGCTTAAGAGTAGTTCTGTATAGAAAGACATGCAAATCAATTGAAAAAGAATCATATATCTCAGCTGTGCAAGTAAAAACATCTGATTGTACTTGTGTCTGTGTGTAGGCTGAGTTTTGGTAAAAAACAAAAGGTCATCTTAAAATCCCCATACATCATTTCTACAAAACTGGTTTAAGTGACAAGTACCCGTGTGCTTCTCTTGGGTCGGTTTACACCTAAACACTCAAGAATACCTTTTGAAAATAATTCACCTGGTTGTGTAATGTAAAATCAACCAGGTCAAGCAGGAAAGGTATCCAGACACATTTTCTGGATAGTGATACATACCAGAGGGACTCATGATGGATAAAGGTGGTATTCAAATTACACAGCATTTTGTTAGAGGCTACAGCATGCAAATGCACTCCTGCAAAATCTATAACTAGCAATTCTGAAATGGCAACTTACAGCATTCAGCTCTAATAACATGAAACAATCCATGTGACATAACTGTGAATACTCTTAATAAAACCAGCCAAGTTTTGATCCCAGGAAAACTCCTGCAGAGCACAATAAATATTGCAAAATAATGGCTGTGGTTATTGAGCAATGGTCTTGATACCCCTGTTAGTTGTTTCTGAAAAAGCTTTGCTCCAACAGATGTACATTTGAGGGATGGGATGGTCTCCAAGTCACACGAGTGATTGTATAAAATGAAAAGGTTTGCTACTGTCATTTAGTTGGTAGGCCTTTGAAAATTCCAATACTTTTAACATCAACATAATAAAGTAGTGAGCATTTCAGAGCCCAATGACTTCAACAGAGACTGCCAAAGCCTTCAGAGATTTAATCTGGGGACAAAAACAATAGGCACAGGCAGTTCCTTGCACACCACAAATACTGAGCCACATAGCTGAACAGAGTAGCATGCAAGCAATTTCGTAAGACTGAACTTTGGTTGCTTAGAAGACAGTCAGTCAGTGTTTTGTGGAAATATACATCAGTTTGAGAATAAAAGAACAGCTAAATTTGGGGATAATTGCTCTCACTTACTGTGTCACTCATCACGGGAATTAAGAATGAGTTTGGTTCAGTAACGTTTCAGAAATCTGCTGTCATGACACAAGTACACAAGATGTTATTGCTGAACAATTCAAATAATTTTCCTATTAGCCTAGAATAGCCTCAGCAATGCAACATCTCTTTGGAAACACTTATTAACTTTTCTAAAAATAATGGATTTCTACTCTATAACTACATATATTTGATTTACAGTATAAATGTGTTATCTATTACTGTACTATTTGCTTTGTCTCATGTTGTTTGCCACCTACGTTTGCAACCTATTTATGATTTAAAACATTTTTTAATGAAAACAATTAAAACAGATTTATCTGCTTCTATAACAACACTTTCAACAGCATGCATCCAGCATCTGACAGCTAAGCCAGAATTCACTGAAATTTAAGCCATCTTCTGCATATTCTGACTTTCCAGCTCATTGTCTCAGCAACAGCAAAAAAGCCCTCACCAAACACCATAAAAGATCTTGGGCAGAGGCTGAGAAGAGACATTCCTTGTCACCAGCCCTCTCTGCTTTCACTTTAGAGCTCTGTATCATCATCCCCACTACCAAAAGTAAGTGTTATCAAAGAAAATTTGTATTTTTCATCCCTTCCAGTTTGCTTTCCTTCTAGGAAAGCCATTTAAGAAAGAGATCCTGGAGGTTAAAACCAGCAGAAACTCATATAACAGAGGGTCTAACCTCAGGCTTTCAGGAGTTTTGAGATTTATCCTCTAACTTTCAAAAGCTTAATTGCTAAGAAAATTATGTAATATCAAGACCACATTTCTAAAAAAAAAAAAATAAACCTTGTTCTTTGGATTGTCAGTCGCATGTTCTGAAAATAACTGCCCACAGTGAGGGAGAAAAAAAACCACTTCCTCCTCACCCAGGCAACCTTACCTGTAGTCCCTGATAAAGGGAAAGCAGTTGTTTTGGATTTCTTTTGCTCTGGGCACAGTGTACACAAAGGAATCATTAATTTTGTTTTTAAATCACACTAATAATAAAGTTATGGTTTCTTACCTTGCTCACCAGTCTCAGGTATGATATCTCTCTTTTGCTGCATTAGACAGGAGTGAAGAAACAGCTTCAAGGTCTGTTCTCCCTCATTTAAATCCTAGTGTTTCACTGAGATAAAGACTTTCAGCTCAAGTGCCTTATCAGTTAATACAGTTATTCACATGCTCACCACTACCAAAAAGTGTTTACAGTACAACACAGACCCTGTATCCATTCTTACTATTTGTTTGGGTTCAACTTTACATGGCCTCTGTGAGTTACTGAGAAGTCCCAGATGTCAGCTGCAGCCCTCTCATGACACTGCCAGCTTTACACAGCCTTGTCTGTGGCAAAAATGTGGCAAATGAAAAAGCTGAGGGTGGCAAGGGTGGGAGCCAGCCCAAAGCTTGGAACAGTGGGTACTGGGGGCAAGCTACCTCAAGACGTAGTTACATGCTATTGCAAACTCTGTGAACATTAAGAGCAATGATTAAGAGCAGGGAAAGGGCAAATGCCCTCTCTTTGCTCCTGAGCCACGACCCCACAATGCTGACCCAAAGAGTTTTAGTGACTCAGGTCCTTCAAAAGCTGAAGGGTTGAGCCCATTTCCCCTGGCAGCAGTATGCCTCTCACCTTGGTCCTCTGTGTATCCAAATCCTGGTAATTCCAGAGGCTTTGGACTCAGGCACATTGTTTGGATAACATTGCTATAGCTCAGAGCCTGCCTGTGCCTAGGGATCCCACTGAAAGTTTGTGCAGAAGGAAGGAAGAGGCAAAAGCAGGAGATGACTGCTCTTTACAGAGCTCCAGCTGGTCCCAGAGCTGTTATTTTGACCACCACTGATGGGACTGACCCTGATGGATATAGCGTTGGATAGAGCTCGTAGCAAATTTGTTTGTTCTGGCAGCTCCCTGGTTTTTTTTGGAATTGCTTATTGTTATAGCATGAGTGTCAATTACTTATTTACAGATGTCTGGTACCAATAAACTCTGCTTTTTGCAGTACCAGCTTGCAGCTTGATTTAAAAGTGGTTTGCTGCCTGTCAACTTCCTGAAGCAGAGGAAATAATGTTTTAGAGGAAACTAAAATTTTAATAAGCACAGAGGTGAGTTTTATTTATTTATTTAGGAAAAAAAAAGAAAACACCATTAACATGCAAAGATTTCTTGACACAAATTGTAGTTTTAGGGTCGTTGGCAAAGCTTGTACTGTAATTCTCCACTGCTGTTATCAAAGTTGGCTGAAGAGTAGTTAACAAATCAGAAATGTATACCAGCGTGGTTGCTATTATGTGGTTGTTTCAATTTTCTATTCCTCATAAGCTATTTATTTTTGAGAGTATCTTATTCAGCAATAGTAACTCAAACTTGCAAACTCTTTTTTAAAAAAAATCAAGTGTTAAACATTCCATTATTCAGTACAATTTTAATTGTAGGGCTCACAAGTATTGTTTCCTTCCTTAGTGACAGTAATTTTTAATGGAGCCATCAAAGTGTATAGATACATTGAAAGTACTGAATGACACAAAGAGTTCTGGAAGAAATTTGCCAGGAATTTTGGAATGCAGCACACAAATGAATCCAATGACCACCCAAAGCTTTAGAAAAATCCACCTCAAAGTTATTTGGGCAATGTCTTTTTCTCAATATCTGAGCATTTTTGGATATTGCAATAGAGCTTAAAAGAAAATTGTAATGTATGTGCTCTCAAAGGACAAACTCTTCTGTTTCAAAAAAATTCTTCTGTGAAGTTCAGAAAGGGGTGATAACTGTCCTTGCCAATGCAGCACACTGCTAGCTGGCAATACTGTAAATTTGGAGACCTATTGGATTAAGTTATAAAGGTTTTTAATTATTTTAAAGCCAGTGCTCTATATCCTGGAGCTTCCTTGCAACTTGTGTAGAGATCAATGGTTATGGAGGGAACACTCTGCAGGTCATAGCTGGTCTCTATTAGAAATTCAACAGGATGGCTGTAACTGAAGCAAGAGGCCTTCCCTCTGCTACCACAGCTTCCAATGAAAACTCAAAATGTATCAAAACTTGTGAATTCATCAAATTAATTTTGATTTCTCTGCATCTCTGGATTTTTCATTTTAGCAGAGTCAGACGTGAAAATGCCAAAATACAATTTTCATACTGTCCCCAGCCTGACAACAATTGGAATCTCAAAATAATAAGTGCCGTTTCAGAACTTGTTTCCATGATATTTGCAGCTCAAAACATAGGTCAAAAATGTTCAGAAGCTCTGAAGCAGAATGCAGAATTCCTTGTTTATTCCATTACCAACTCTGAAACATATTGAGATTCCCATGTGAAAAGCTCTTCCAGAAATGTGTCCTTATGTGATTGCAATTTAATGCCATATTGTGCAATGCACAACATACGTACCCAAAAAGCAGAAAAGATCAAATTAAGAAATTTTCTTTCCAAATTTGATGCTGAAAACTAAAAGTCACCCATGACAGAGCGCAACTATTTAACAGCTTATATTGTACAGGGACTATATCAATAGTTCAAACCAAAATAGAGAAGTGTGTTGGTACAACTCACCTGAATGCTAGAGTGACACAAAGACTGTAATATTATATGTAAAATAGTATAAAAATATAAAAGTATGAATAGATATGTAATAACTAATCATCACATCTCCCTCACTAATTAATCATTGCACTGCTATATACCTGTCAGCATTTACAACAACAGGATTTCACCCATGTGAAAATTACTTATTGAAAATATTTGATTGTAAACAGGCAATTCCCATCATGGTGCCATAAACCTGTCCATACAATTTGTGTGTTGACAGTCATTACCATCATTAGTGACAATCTCTCTAATTAGGCAAACGGGAAGGCACTCATATGAAGAAATGTTGCTTTGCATGCATTCATTGTAACAAAAGATGGAATTACTTACCTATAATAAAGGTCAACTTCGCTGGTGTTGCCTTTCCCATGTGGACAAAGAGGTTCATTTTTACATGATCAAACATATTTAATGAGATTCTCAGCTGTATTATCAGAGTAATTTTACATGTCCTAAAAACAACACAGGAAATTAGTTTTCATCTATGAATTCAAGCCTACTTTTATTTTTGATTATTAATTCACATATCTGCATTTAAAAAAAAAAAGCTGTAATAATTTGCAGACTGTTTCAGGTTTATTCCACCTCTAACCCAGTGTCAGAATTTAAGTCAAAGTAATTGCATGGAATGTAGAAGTAAGCAGAACTGAATGATCATTTCTAATATCTACTGAGCACTAAAAAAAATCAAGTAGACAAACTGCCAGGGAAATGTCAGATGAAGCCTGCAACACCTTGAAATAAAAGCTAGAATTCCTGTTTATTTCAGTATGTGCTAAGTGTTTCCTTAAATACAGCTCTGATATACAAACACTTTGAGTACATAGAGACTAATTTAGCAATGATCTAGAAAGCAGAAAGTCCTACTGAGGTCCTACAGAGTTGCAGCAGCTGAGGTGCAGCACTTCAGTAAAGTTATCAAGTGTCTTTGTGTCACAGGTCACCTTTCCTGTGAAAAATAAAAGCAAACCCAGCAGAAACTCAATGCAGAGATGAAAAGACTTCAGTGATCAGGAGTGACAACATTACAGGAACAGAAAATAGTTGCAGGAAAAGATTTGTGGAGCGGAATGAGGAGGTTTGGTTCAAGGGTTGACGTTTTAGAAAGAAAATTACTGTGAAGATGATTATGAAGTGCTATAAAGTAATGAGAGGTTGAAAGAAGGTAACCTGATGCAATAATAAAAAATTCTTCATGTTAGAAAAAAGCAGTAGGTCATCAAAATATTCATGTGCGTAATGAGCTATTTACCTACTTAGCCCACTTAAACAGTCAAGCATACTCTCCTGAAACACAGCTTGTACATGATATCAAATAGCATTTCCTCAAAGTAATTTTACTTTGAAATCACTTAGAAGGTGGCTTGCTTCGTGTTTAAATGCATCTGTCTTATCCCCATTTGGTTTTAATTGGATTTTTTTTTTCCTATTTAGATGAAGAAGACACATCTAGCCACTCACATTTCAATGCATCTAGGGAAATCGTTGAGACTGAAACATTCACAGAAACTGCTAAAGTGATCAACAGCTCTAATCATCTTCATTCACACTTCAATTAGTAACTGTGGAGACAAATGCTGTAGCTTAAAGCTGATCAGAACAAGAACTGGTGGCAAAATCTATGGAAAAGATGTCTTTTTTTTACTCTTTCACTGCTTCCATTTGAGGCTAGAAAGTAGGGGTTTTATCAGTGATTTTTATATTTTTGGACAGTTCTAGATAAAAATTCCTTTTGAGTACTCCATCCAGCTCTGGGGCCTCAATGTAGGAAGCCCATGGACCTGTTGGAGTGAGTCCAGTGGACACCACAAAGATGCTCAGAGGGCTGGAGCATATGTCCTCTGCAGACTGGCTGGGAGAGCTGGAATTGTTCTGCCTGAAAAAGAGAAGGCTCTGAGAAGACCTCACAGCACCTTCCAGTACCTTAAGGGGGCCTACCAGAAAGCTGGAGAGGGACTTTTTACCAGGGCATGTAGTGATAGGACAAGGGACAATGAAAGAGGGCAGGGTTAGTTTAGATATTAGGAAGAAAGTCCTTCTTGTGAGGGTGATGAAGCACTGGAACAGGTTGCCCAGGGAAGCTGTGGATGCCCTATCCCTAGAGGTGTTCAAGACCAGGTTGGACGGGGCTTTGAGCAAACAGGATTCATGGAAATGTCCCTATCCGTGGCAAGGGAGTTGGAATTAGATGATCTTTAAAGCCCCTTCCAAGCCAAACAATTTTTTTTTATCCTTAACCAAGTGTTCAATATTGGTGTTGCATCTTTTTTGCAAAAAAACTAAATAAAAAACAACAAACAAACCCCACTACAACACTGACATTTAGAAAGTTTCCTTACATGATAGCAAGAAATGTAGACTTCATGCCTCTCTGTCTAATGGTTTCCAGTTCTTAGCAGGGAAATATTAGCAATGAGAAATGGATTGTAACTTCCTTTCTGTTTGATATAAATATTGGAAAACGCATTTTCTCTAGAAAAAGTAGTTTGCATTATCCCTGGGAACTTTACTGAAAAAGTCTACTAGAAAACGTTTGTATTCTGTATTAACAATAACAATAATAACAAAAAATAACAACAACAACAACATAATAACAATAATAAGGATAATTTTCTAATTTTCTAGAAAATTTTACTACATTTTTAAAATTGTTAATTTAAAGGCTTAAAAGTGTAGAGGACTTAATAAAGGATTTAGTCAAAGAGAAGACCTGGCGCAGGATTCCTTTCAGCAAATTTTAGCTGTCTGAAGGTTAAGTGTCATGACAAGGTTATACAGACAAGAAACACTGAAAAAATAATTCACCGGCCTCACATCAGAGCCTGCTTCTGCAGAAGACTGCCTGGTGCTTGGTGCTTGCCTCTGTTTCTCCACTGAGTAGAAGGAGAGTTCATACTACACCTGAACTCAGTTCAACACTGAGTTCATAAACATGTCTGTAGCTTTCAGATGAGTAAGGAACAGAGAATACAAATTGTACACTTTGTGCACAGGAGGGAAAGGTTTAAGCAGTGTAGGCACAGCAGGAAGAGTGGGTCAAATACTGCCTAAGATCAATATTTGAAGATTTATCACTATCTTTATTTTAACCTTCCCATCTCATGCTAGCATGGTGCAGTTTTTGCACTCACCTAATGAACACTTTATGAACTGCCTCTCTTTGCATCTGGTTCTTGATCTGTTCTTCAAACCTCTAACAGAGTACAGTGCTGTCTGACCCTCGAGGGACATCTATCATGCCCTCCTGAGCATCCTTCCCTCCTTCTGGGTCTGCCTGATGATGCCCCCCTTCACTAACTAATCATTAAATTTTCAGCCAGAGTTTTGACTCTCTTTAACCCTTTTTTTTCTGGAAGAGAATCCCTATAGACAACCAGGACACCCACAAGCACCTTTGACATCAGCTGAACCACCAACATGGCCTTGTTTTTCATTTTACTTATTCCCCCACCAGTCTGCAGCCACCTCTCTGAAGTCTAAACCCTTTGATGCTGGGACTGAACTCCTCTTCTCTATTTGTACAGCACTTAGCACAAGAGCATGCAAATTCACAGCTAAAGGTCTATTATCATTCCTATTTTTATTACCATATATGATTGGAAACACAAATTTCAAATGGAATTATTCTGTTAACAATTCCTAAAGCCAAATAATACATAGCATTGTCCTGCCTCACACTATAGCAGTTTTCAAGGTGTGGTCCATGAAATCCCCATGTTCAGAGACCTTAAACTAGGAACTATGCCTGTTGTCAGTAAGATGGAAAAGAAGGAGGAGTTTCCAAATAAAAAAAAGGCTAGAAAAGCACTGTAACAAAAAAAAAAAAAAAAAAAAAAAAAAAAAAAAAAAAAAAAAGAAAAAAAAAAAAAAAAAAAAAAAAAAAAAAAAGAAAGGAAAACTTCATACTCTGCATAAAGGTGATCCTGTTACAGGCTCTGGGAAGCTGCTCCACCTTTTCAGAGAGAATGTGAATCAAGCTGTAGGTATCCTGGAAGACACGCTGCAAACACAAGCAAGTTCCTCAGTGCATACTCCCAGGGAGGTAGAACTGCTAGTTCTGCATCTGAACATTTCCATCTACAACAAAAATACTTTATTTTGCCATCACACTTGATATCATGCTAGCTGCAGAAACTCTTACTATCTGCTGTTCCCATCCCATGAAAAACATGACTTCACTATAGTGGGATTACAAACTGCTCCTAAAGCAATGTGGTAATTTAAATTCCATTTCCCATGTGGACAAGGCAAACAAGCTGTAGATGGACCTTCCAGCTATTCTTTCTTTTTAATAACTGATGCATGATGGTCATATGCTAAACTCATTCGTCAATCTTATTTTTTTATCTATTGCCTGGAAAATACAGCAACGTAACCCTGGACGGATGGAAGGGAGACTTCAGGGCTGTGAATTAAAAACAGCCTGCTTGGAGAAGTGAGGACAGGTGCCGGCTTTGGCCAGCTAAGCAGGTGGAGGAGTTGACTGTGAGAAGGAAGGGTCCAGACAGCTTCACTAATTAGGAGGGTGATAAGAACAGGGTGCCTTTTGTAGCCATTCTCAAACCCTGTAACCTTTCACCTGAAGCATCCTGGTCCCAGTCCAGCCATGACCAAGGGACTCCCCCTTGTCCTGATGATGTGCTGGTAAAGGGCTCTGCACACCCAGTGGTCGGGGCCTTGGACCTATTCCAAGAGAAGTCGAGTTCTCAGCTTCGGTCCAACTGGCAGTCTTAGTTTTTTTTTGTTATAACGAGACCCAAGGTGGAAATAAGCTGGAGAGGTGCATTCCTTCTTTCCTCCTGACAAGTGCCTCTCAAAGGAGCTGCTCACGTGCTGGTGTGGCCATGGGAGCTGAGCCATCAGCTCCAGCCACCCTGGGATGAGAAAAGTGACACAACCCAGCCATCATACAGCACATGGGGAGGGGTCTCCTCAGGAAAGGAAGAAGCCATATGCACCTGTGGTTTTATTAGGGAAAAAAAAGCCTTAAGGACCGCATTTTTATACAACTAAAAAAAAAAAAATCAATGTCTTTTAAATATTTTCAAACACTGACATCATGTTTCTAACAAAAAAACTATAGTTCTACTTGTATTAGTTTTGTCCCTCAGAGACCTTTTTGTTGTATTTCAAACACATCTGAGCTAGGAAAACCAAGGACAAATTTAAAAAATCTGTACTTAGAGAAACAAATTGGGAAACAATATTGTGGAAATGGTTTTGATTGGTGAAAGGAAAGTCAGCCACTTTAACACAATATGTAAAAATGGTTTTGGAATATACTAGACAATAAACAGGATGAAGAAAGCACTACTTAGGCTGCTCTAAAGCAAGGCATGTTCTTAGCCAGGGTTTAAAACCACAGATCCAACAATCTAATATATGTATTTTGAGCTTAATAAAAAAGGCTTAAGCTTTTAAATTACTTTAATCTTCTATAAAAAAATTCAAGGGCTAGATTTCTACTGTGGTTTTTTTTCCTGTACATGCAGTAAGCTGAACTAATCTTGTCTTTGAATGAGATCACATTTAAAATGGTTATAATGATTTAATTGAATTTACAATTCTAGGAAAACAAACAAACTTTCCAGTACTTATTTACAAGGTAAGTGTTTGGCAGAGACAAAACACTTAATTTAGTATTCATAAGTCCTAAGATACCAGTCTTGAAATGGGGGGCATTTTTGATTTGTCTAATATATCGGATGATGTTGAATTAATCGAGACTTTCAGAAACGTTAATCTTTTAGTAATTCTCCTGGCTTTTAAGTTGAATTTTTCAAGAATTTACATTAAATATTATTTTCTTATGACTGCTATAATTTTTATGGTGCTGCTGTCATATCATTACCAGACATACCTTCAGAATTGCAACTTGAATTTAAATCCTACTGCTAAACTTCTAACAACCTGGGTGTAAAAAGAGGCCATTTACTTTTGCAACACTTATAAACGCTGCATATCATGCCACACTTGTTACACAAAGCAAGATACACTCTGCATGCTAAAAAGCCTGATTCAGGTTGGGAGAGCTCAAGGCTCAAGGGCTCAGTCTGGAGGAAAGTGGTGAGGGGAGTCCTGGTGCCAATGTGTTCCCCTCCAACAGGCTTTCCTCTGACAAAGCCACAGAAGCTTTGCAAAAGAAACTGCGTGGAGTCAACAACCAAGCACTGACACCAGCAGAGAAACTGTAGAAAAAGCTAAAGCAGGAACCAAAAATATTCTCTCTATTCAGACTGGGCTTAAGCCATTCTTGATGCTTGATCCAAGCTTGTTCCAATCTCATCTCAGTCTCTCCACCTCTGCAGTGCTCCACAGCCCTTCTTATCTTCTCTTTCCCTATTTACTACAAATTTCCCCTATTCCTTTTCTTTCCAATCTCTAAGCAATATTCTTCTGCCAAAAACAGACAATTAATATGCCATTTATCATCACAACATTAATGGCTATGTATTACCACTCTCACTTCCCCTTTTGTCCATTCCTGTATTACCCTTAAGGGCAGGAAGATTGCCTCTTATCCTACCCTTTGTACAGTGTCCAGCAAACTGTTGACTGGTTTTGGTTGGTCTCTCATAAATAACACAATCAGTAAAACCTCTGAAAGAAGAAAAGCAAGGAAACTTCCTCACCAGGATTTTTGATGGTGATGAGATATTTTCTCAAGCTGTACACTGACAGAAAGTACCGTGGTCTCACTAAGTAGAAAATTATATTTTTAGTTATTTGATTTAAATGGGAGAGTTGTCTGTACTTACAGCACAGGCTATAATTCTCCGCTCATGGCCTAATAAAATGCTTCAGTTTCTGAAGTTTGCCACCTTTTCCCTTTAAATTTCTCTTCACTACTCAGTACATCACAATACTTCGTTTCTTGAAAACCTAAAAACTAAAACAACCCAAGACTTCCATTTGTCCCAAACTCCTTCATGTCATTTTTCTATGACATTTTTAAGCAGAATAATTACACCATGACCCAGATAATCTATGTAACATAATGAGAAATCAGACAGTATGAGAAGAGTTGCAGCATTCTGGAAACCTGTGAAACTTGTTTCGACAAAGCTATAAAAATAAGCTGCCAGCAGTGTTTGCCAGGTTTCCTAATGTTCTTACCCATCAGCTTTTTCACCAGGCACTTACGGCTCTTCGGAGCTTCCATTTGCCCTGACCGTCGCTCCTGCGCGCGGTCCTGGCAGGGACTGGGACACCCCTGTGGGCACGTCTGACTGCAGATCCATTGCTCAGCCACTGTGCCTCCCCTAAGCCATGGCTGAAACGTGCAGCAGGGACCATCTGGCTCCTCAGCCTTCTGCCTTCTTGACTTGCCCTTCCCTGAACTGTCTCTCTTACCCTCCTATGGACACTGTCCCTTTGTTATTACCTGCATTAGCCACAAGCCCTGTGGGTTTTATGCTCTTGGCCAGGCTTCAAGTTCCAGTGCTTCCCTTGCTTCTCACCCTCCACACACTAATCAGAGGTTCCCTAGTGGGGTCTGGGATGTAGATGCCTGTTTAACTTCTGTCCTCAGCATTTCAAAACCATTAGTCAGGGCCTGGACTGTGGCCATCAGAATACAAGTACTGTAAGGTAAACAGTAACTCCCATATTTTCCTCACCCCCTGCATCTGGAAGACAAATAACGAGTCCCACAGTGTATTGTTTATTCTCATCCCATATTAATTTTAGTTATAATGGCCAGCTAATAGCCATTTCCTGGATATTAGGTGGAGCACAGCAAGGTACCACAAAGCATGGAGATAGGTACCCTGAGATGGGAGGATGGCTGACTTGTGCCTTCACACACTTCACCATATTCTGAACTTTATCTCCAATTAGCAATCCTGGTCATTGTCACTCTAATGAGTTAGCTGTGACAGTCTGTATTACCTGCAAAACTAATGCTTGATCCAGACCAACCTGTGGTCAGAGCATGCTTCTCTGAGTTAAACCCCATGAAATCCCCAGGTGATCATGCCTTTACCTGCATTGCTATAAATAACATCCACGCTGTGAAGTAGCCCAACTGTTAAACTCATCTGCAAGCACTGTGCCTTCAGCTCATCACTGTTAATTCATTCAGGCTCCCCTCTTCTTCATTTGAGGTAATGTCAGGTTGCTTCTCCCTTGGGTGAGATATTACTCTGCTTACTAATTCCCAGCTTGTGGGAAGGGTAGAACGCAATGGTAGGTGGTAAAGACAGTCAGAGAAATGTTGAAGACAATCTGCTGTTCTCCTGTCAGTCTCGGGCTTGAGACTATTGGGGTCTATCAGTTTGCTCAAATTTTCTTTTGGCAACAGCCCTTTCCTAAAATGTCCTTCATTTCTCTGATCATTTACCAAATCGCTTCACTTCTATATGTGCAAATTACAATGTTTTTCTTCATTTTAACTTCATTTTAACTTTAACTAAAACTTCTCTTTTCTTACCAGTATTAACTGTTATTGAAGATCAGCTCCTAGATGATCTTTACATTTATATTACTTAACTTGCATAATACTATAGTATTATATACTATAGTTTAATAACAAACTGTGTTAAAATATAGGCTGGTCAAATTATGTAATCTTAATAAATACCCAAACCAAAGTTTAAGGGTCTCTTGTACTCACATCTGTTCACCTAACAGACCCACCCACTCTCTTTATCGTAATAATAAATCCTGGTCCTAAACAAGTGCCAGTGAGACTTAAGTGCATGCTAATTGATTTGTTTTCATCAATGCAACACCTAATCAAATTCTGGTAAACATTAATGATGGTCTTCACAAAAGAAAAAAAAAAAATTAGTGAACATGTGAAAATGGAAACAGATGTTTTCCTAACTACCATAATCAAGAAGACCAATTTACAGAGTAGAAATAGTTATTTGCATGGTCAACAATGACGTAAAAGATCATGTATCTTCTGCTACATGTTATAACAAATACCTCATTTTTTGCCTTAGGATAAAGGATAAAGCTCTTACCTAAATAGGCTGGGGAAAGACCAGTGAAGGAATTGTACAAAAGCATTTTTTTTCAGTATTCTGCTTACATTGTTCTCAATATTGCAATTTTTATCATTTACTGGTAAAGAAAAAAAAAAGAGAAAAATGTTATAAAGTATGAAATGGTACTTTTGACATAATCTATTGCTATTAAAAAGGTATAAATCATAAAAGCACTGGATCTTGATGTGTGAACATACTCCATGCAAAAAACTGGCTTTGAACAATGGAAATCAATCTTTTCCTGGAATAATATTTTTTATAGACTATGTGTTCATTTGAATCATGATTTGACGCTTGAGGGTATTAAATTTTTATGGAAAATCAAAGAAACAAGAATTAAAAAGAGCTGAGAACTGTAACTGTATCTAATATTTCAACAAGAGGCAAGATGAAGACTTATGCCTCAAGACTCTATGGTCTAAACTACTATCACATCTCACTCACTAGATAAAGCATTTAATATCTCCCTGCTCCCAAAGGAGCAGGAACATAAGACCACAGACAAAAACAGTTTTACTAGGACAGGTTTGCACAGAGAAAAGTTGTTCCAAGGAGGGACTTGAATGACACAAAGAGAGATCCTTGGTGCTTGACAAATGGAAAGTGGGACGGCATCCTACAGATGTTAAGCTATGACGGAGACAAAATAGTAAAATCAGAAAGAAGTTACTGGCGGTCAGCAGGGAAGAGCAAGTAAGTGCTCTCTGGGGATGTGCACCCCAAGCCCCTAGACGTTAACAGGAGATTAAATTCATCTTTGTGTAACTGGAATAGAGACTGAAGCCAAATAATTTTGCCCTTAGCTTCAGCGCTGTCAGGATTTCCACTTACTTCAATGCATCATAAGCATAAGAACACATTTAGCCTTGGTGCTAAACTGCAGTCTACACGAGGAAATGTCATCCAGAATCAAACTTGATACTGAGCTACGCTGATTTATGGCATGCGTAGATCCAAAATTTTCAGAAACAAACCTTCAGCTCAGAAATAGTAGAGGAACACGTAATTCCTGTAAAGCATCTAAATCAAGCACTTACATGAGGAAGCTGGGCTCCTGACAGGGCTGGGGGGAGGCTAAGTCCTTAATTCAGGTGGTCTGAATCATCACCTGGTAGGCCCCCTCCACTCTGCAGGAAGCACCAGCCCTGAGACTTGGCACCTCCTCTGCCACATCCTTGGAATGCCCTTTGTCCAGATAAAGAGGCAGCAGAGCATTGCAAAGATCCTCAGGGTTTACTGAATGCTTTGCTTTTCCTCTGAAGATTACTTTCTCACTCTCACACAATAAAGTTTAAACCTATTAATGAAGAACCCTATATAAGTTAATATGAATAGAACTGCAGTCAGCTCTCAATTACACAGTTTGAGGGTTGCATAGTTTGTGCATGGAGCACAGAACAGCTCTGGCACAAGCGTTTTACTGGATTTGCTTCCCTGAGGAGTAGATTCACTCTCTCTCTCTACTCCCCACAAACGGATGTAGTAATGAAATAAGCTATCCCAGGCCAGAAAATGCAGATGTGCTGCTCTGCGTGCTATTGACACCCAATGCTGCGTCCAGCAAGAATGAAGCCAGAAATGTCCACCACACCCAAACTGTCTCTGAAGAATCAGACACGTATGCCCTAAGAATTATAGGTTTTATTAACTGCTTTCTCCATTTTTTTCCTTCTTGTCTGTCAGCCCAATCACCTGAAGGAAGGCCCCACTGAACAGTGTTTTTAACAAAAAACTTCTTCTCAGAGATATTTTTTCCTAAGAACCACACTCGGGCTACTACATGGTCCATCTTCTGTTTCGCACACTGCTCATCTTAGAGTACAGCAAAAAGCAATAACAATTGTGGGGAAAGGAATGCTAAAAGAATAACAGGAGAAGTGATTTTTAAAATGTAAAATAAAGAGTTTCTTGAAGTACAAGTCCTGCCGCTCCTCTTTGCTCCCTCTCCCTTCCTACCTGCTTCTATCTCATGCACAAACACTGTACTTTGGATAAGTTACAAAGTTTTGCACAGAATGAAGAGCAGTTATTCTTACTGACAGTACTATATGAAGCCAGTAACTAGGAGTAACTGGGGCCAGGTCCTTTGGGAAAAAGGTCAGCAGAATTCCAAGGTATTTTTTCTGTCAGCACTAGGCAATCCACGGGGAGTCAAAATTTATCATTATACTGGACTCATGCTTGAACCTATCAACTTTTTCTTCCAGGAACTTTGGTCCATATATAAATATAGACTAAATATATTCTTACATGCTGAAATGCTTGGCTTTTGTTTTTGCCACAGGCATTCAAATATAGTTATAAAACAATGAACACGAGGAACTATATATGGACAAATCAGAAAGCGTGCTTAAGACATAAATCTATGGTCTAAGAAAAACAAGTTTTTCTTTAACCATGTGTAACAGATTATGAACCTGATTTTATGGAGAATTTGTGTTTACTCATTTGACATTTGCATGCATAATTATAAAATTCATCTAAGTTTCTTTATGAGATAAATTTAATTTTTTAATCATACGATTCTGTGCAAACAGATTTTATGGAGACACATGGAAGAAAAAGAAATCAAAACTTTGTATATGTCTACACGTGGTCAAAACCTTACAAATTTCATATGGGGCTCCATTGCTAATAAAATAATGCGACAATAATGCTAGTCTGTGCTTCCCTTCGCACAGAAGAGCAGCAGAAAAGGGAAATCTGAACTTTTGCCGAAACATTCAGAAAACCAACTATACGACCCTGTGCTGGGCTAGGGTTAATTTTCTTCACAGTGGCTGGTACGGGGCTGTGTTTTGGATTTGTGCTGAGCAGAGCTGATAACATAAAGATGTTTTTGTCATTGCTGAGCAGGGCTTACACAGAGCCAAGGCCTTTTTGTACAGCCACGCTGGCAGGGGACCGGGGGTGCATGGGAGTCTGGGAGGAGACATGGCCAGGACACGTGACCCAAACTGACCAAAGGGATATTCCAGACCCCATGACATCAGGCTCAGTGTATAATGTGGGAGGAAGAAATAAGAAGGGAGGGGCATTTGGAATGATGGCAATTGTCTTCCCAAATAACTGCTGCATGGGATGGGGCCCTGCTCTCCTGGAGATGGCTGAACACCTGCCTGCCCATGGGAAGCACTGAATTAATTCCTTATTTTGCTTTGCTTGTGTTTGCGGCTTTTGCTCTCCCTATGAAACTGTCTTTATCTCAACCCACGAGGTTTTGACCTTTTATTCTTCCAAATCTCTCCCCAGTCCCACTGGTGAGGGTGTGAGCGAGTGGCTGTGTGGGGCTTGGCTGCTGGCTGGGCTTAAACCACTACAAATCCACACATTCCCATGGCATAAGGTAACCAGTTCCCCTGCGTACAACTTCCCCTCAAATTCACTCCGTAATTCTTTTTTCCCCAAAAATGATAAAAACTTCAGCCTAGAGAAGAGCAGGCTGAGGGGAGTCCTCATTTTGGTTTTTAATGTCCTCAAAAGGGGAAACAGACTCTGGTATCTTCACTCTTATGACCAGTGACAGGACCTGAGGGGCTGGCATGAAGCTGAGTCAGGGAAGGTTTAGGTTGGGTACCAGGAAAAGGTTCTTCCCCCCGGAGAAGTCACTGGAACAGGCTCTCCAGAGAAGTGGTCACAGCACCAGCCTGACAGAGTTCAAGAAGTTTGGACAATGCTTTCAGGGGCATGGTGTGATTCTGGAGATGTCCTGTGCAGGGCCAGGAGTGGGACTCGGTGAGGCTCGTGGGTCCCTTCCAACTCAGCTTATTCTGTGATTCTATGACTGAGTAGCTAGAAACACGGAAACTCAAGGGTAGCTAATACATCCTCTTCCATTTTAAAACCAAATCAATAGCCACAAACTTTCTCAGGTTCTCAAGCACTTGCTCTAAGCCACAGGCCAGTCATGTACTTTTAGTTCGGCACCAGTCCAGCAAAGCACTTACATATGCTCTTAACTTTGAGCACATGAGGGGTCCCATGGATTTCAGTGGAACTTCTCACAAGTTTGATGTTAAGCAAGGGCAAAAGTGACTTACCTGGACCAGTGCCATAAACTGGGAAGCCTGTACTGCTGAGACTGAATATTTTAATGCATGCAGTGCCTGTCCTATTTTGTGGGAATGGATACTTAAAGATAATGCTAATAATCACAAGAACCTCTCTTATTTCAGGTACAGGAGGGAATGGAAGATTTTCTTGGACAGAAAAGAAAACAAACATCCATCCAAACTGGTACAACAACCACTATCAGGTGTTGTGCCTGTGTTTCCTAGGACAACGAAAATAATATTATTGTGTTTCCACAGCAACACAAATGTATATGCCATGATGCAAAATACATTCACAGTATGCAAAGGAAAAAATGTCTTATATATAGTAACATAACAGATGAAAGATCCTATCCATCTCAAGGACAGTTTTTCTTCCAAGTAACCCGCATAAAATAAAATCAGTCTAGAATTTATATTTTTCTCTGCTGTGCACTGACACAGACCTACTGCGCATCCATGAGGCAACCCACGTATCTGTTGGGTTTTGAACACCTATTGGGTTCAAAATCAAGGACATCAGCCAGAAACTGTCTTCTTCCTCTGTTTCCAGAAGTAGATTGGAAATGCTTTTCTGACCCATTCATTTCTTTAATTTGATAGGTGGAGAACACTATAGAGTGGACAAATAAAATGCACTATGGGCAAAAGAATGAAGCTTGAAACTAGGCACAGTGATGACTGACTGTGTCTTGGCTGCCAGACTCAGCCCTAGAGGATTTGGCAGTGCTCAGGTACAGACCAGCACTGTGATTCACACACTAGCAACCAGCAAGGCAGGAGGGGTGCAGCACACACCAGGTTTTCCAAGGATCAACCTCCTGTGGTGTGCAGTAGACTCAGTCCTGGGTTGGACTTGTTGGTCTCATTAGAACAACCTTACAGGGAAGATTTACCTGCACAAAGGCATATGCATATCCAGCAATTCCTAAACACAGCATGTACACAAAGGTAACATATCCCATGTACCACAGGAATACGCATTTCTCTTCAGGATGATTCTGGCAGACACACAAAATCTTTATCCATCACCTATGAAAAATCACAACCAAAACTATCACTCAATTCTCAGCAGAGGTGCCAGTAACTGAAAGGTATGGAGATGAAGGAAGCGATTTTCCCTAGAAAGACATCTTTCTGATGCTGCATGATGCCTCACTTTTACTCTAAAATCTATGAAGAAAAGGAGAAACTTTTTTCATTACTACCAGACTACCCACAGTTGAACCTGTGCACCTAGAAGATCTTATCAAGTGTGAATGGGATATAGCTGAATGAAATTTATTTCTGCTTTCAAAAAGTCATAGCTAGCATCTTCTAGGAGTCAATTCCTCATAGCTCTGTTCCTGATTTTACTATGAAATGTCAGCCTCAGGTTACAGCAAAACTAAAACAGAACTGTGGGACAACCTAGCGAAGGTTGGCTGGCTGAACTATTTATGAAATATAATTATTTCATTTTTGATGAGAAAAGAGTGATCAGGGTCACAGATACAAGTATTTACAAGTGCAAACTATTATCCTAAGAACTCTAGGATTTACCTAGGGAAAAATACATTTACTGGAATGAACACTGACAAGTAAAATATTTAATCCCTAAAGTTTTATTTCCCCCTAACATAAAATAATATTACTTTGAATGGTCCATAAATAACATTAATGGAGAGATTTTGAATAGCAAATCTCTAATGATATACGAGAGAGGACTTAAATAGGTTTAACTGGGCTCTTTCTCCAACTTGGCAACAAATGATTTTAGGTTTTTTTAAGCAGCATTGTAATATGTTATCTTTTTGGATCAAATCCTAAAAAAGCTTTTTGTTCCAAATTTGCAAACACCACCAACTCAGAAGCAACTAGAGGAAAAGCATTTTTTAGTGCCCCTACCAAGTTCGGAGAAAACATCACTTTAGTGCTCTGTGGTGTGATGGGAGCTCTCTACAGATGCCAATGAGTGGTTTTGCAAAGCCTCAATTGGGCTTCAACACAGAGTCTGTAAAGGGAAGCTTTGTAGAAAAGTTCTGCCAACAGAGCTGCTGCCTGAGTCCTCATCTAGAGCTCAAGTGGATTAAATGCTACGTTTTTAAAATTAGTGTTCTAATACAGCATTACTTGAAAACAACGAGATAGTCAATGGATATTGATCACGTTTTGGTAAGTTAAATAAGAGAAGCAGAAAGATGGAGAAGAGTTTGTCCAAATTAGCATAGGAATGCTTTCCTTCCCGCCCTCAGATGAGGCCCTTCTAGTCCTCAACTCCATGCTTCAAGCAAAACTAGGAACACTGGGACATAAACCACAGGTCAGAATTTAAGGTCCTGTGAATTGACAATATTCCCCCCACACGATAATTTTGAGCAAAATAAAAATTCCATCAATAGTGAGTCATCAACAGAGGTTCAGTCTAAGATCAGAAACAGGACTAAAACTGTGGCTGGAGTAGGAAACAGCCCAAAGCAGTGTCATAGAAAGCGTGCAATGAATTTATATGGAAAAGGCTTCAGCCGCACACATTCGCAGCAAAATTGTGCATTAATCCATAACCTTCTCTGGTTCACAAGCTGAACAATCTTGAATGCAATAAAATAAGAGTTAAATTTGCCAAACTGATGATATATGTATGCCACAGCTTACCCCTCTGAAAACAAAACTGTATCTAATATGATTTAGACAAACAATTCCAAAAAAGCCCGTTGCATATAAATAAGTCAAAATCCCTCTAACTAGCAACCATTTAAGCATATACAAGAACAGAATTGTTCAAGAGTATAATTGTAGAGGGAAGTTTATTTTTTTATGTTTGTTTTGATATTTATTTTGATTTTAGTTATGTGTCACAAAAAAAATGAAAAAATATTTAAATTTGTATTTAGCATGGATTACCTTGGCTAAAATGCCATACAGAGGATTTTACTAAGCCAACATTAAGATACCTTAATTTCAGCATTTTTAAGAAACACTATTTAAAAATACAGTGAGATTTCTACTCTGCTGTAATATTTCTGAGGTACCTAGATGCTATGCTTTACAAATATTTCTACATCATGAATATAAATTAAGAAAAAAATCTCCATGTGCAGAAATTCCACCTCTCCCCCATCCTGTAACATATACTTCCAAGTAACTTTCTTCATCTTTATCAACATTTATATCTAAATTTTTTTCCAAAAGGCTTCCACCGTATGACTCCCTAAACTGTGTGTTAATCTCCTACAGATCACATTTTCAGTGAGATATTGAAATAAAAGCACTTCTGACTGCTTAAAATTATAGTCAAGTGAAGTCCATGGTTTTAGTGCAAATAAGGATGAGTATTACATAAAGCAAAATTTATGCCTTTCAAAATTCAAGGGAAAGTATATATTCAGAATTTAAATTGCACAATTTATACAATCAGAATTTCTATACAAATCAAACTCCTGGCCAAGGTACTCTAAAACAACAACAACAATAATAGCTCAAATGAGATCAACTTGTACTTTTACTTTCTCTGTCTCAATCAATAACTTTTATTCCTTTTTTATTTCTGTGTAATTAATCATCTAGATAAACTATGCTCTGTCATCAATGAAATCAGCTCTAGCAAAGTCAAAATATTATTCAGTGCAATTTTTTCTCCAGTTGTCTTGTACAAAAATTAGGAATGCCTCCACTGAATAGACTTACCTGGGTACACAGTCAGCAAGAAAAAAGAATTCAAAACCAGTGGCTGAACAGACAGTTTGCAAACAGGCAATCACTGCAGTTTATTTTTTTCATGTAATGAAATGAAATTTGCAAGGCTTGTTTTTCTCTAATGGCCATCGTAGAATAGAATATCTTCAGCATCATATTTTTTTCCCTCATATTTAAGTGCAGTATGGAAGAAAAACAATACTGAGGCTGAATTACATCTGTTAGTGATCATATAATTTCATATTCATATATAATCTTCGCTACACAAGATGTCATCAGTGGCTATGCTTCATATAATGACAACTAAAAGTTTTAATACCCCTCCCAAAATCAAAAACCCCTTTCAAAATCCAAATTAGATATATTGGAAATAATGTGTGCTACAAATCTTTTATCAAAAAGAAAACTTTTTTACACAAGTTTTCTTATAGCTTCCCTATCTACTTTTCACTTTACTTTTCACTATTGTATTTTCTGTCCTTTCACCAAACTTCTCCCACTGATCTTGCAGCACGTCATGATTGCTTTGGTTTCAGATAAGGAAAAGAATTCAGTATTTTTAGCAAATTTAGGTGTCTAAACCAAAAATGCAGGCACGTGTCCAATCACTCAAGGAAAAAGATATATGAAAAGCCACTCAAGTAAAAGAGAGGGAGTCCCTGCAATAATAATTGGTATGATCGAAGTAGTTCTAAGCCAAAAAACAACCAAACAAAAACCAACCAAACAAACCCCCCCAACAACAAAAAAGAAACAAAACCAAAAACTCAAACAAACAAAAGCAAAGCAAACAAACCCATTGTTTCATGTGTAATTTTTGATCAAATTTGTAAGACATTGCCATAATCCTGGTGTTACTACCTCTCTCTATTGAAAGTCCCACTGAAGAAACTTTTCATGGAATAAAGAAAATTGTTCTGCCAGAGGAAAAATATCAGAATATAGGGTTTTTTTCACAGTTCAAAGTCACTGTTCAGTGTTGACTGAAGGTTTGATTTGCAACACCTTGAGCCTGATTCCATTGGTGCCAAATTCCATGGAACTCTACCTCTTCCTTCAGTTAACTATTGGATCATATCCCACCACAAGACTAACTATTCCCTATGATTAACACTTGGGAAACACAGCACTCGTGCCACAAGACATTTGTAGAAAGGATTGAAATGCTTTCAAGATGTGAGAAGTAAAATTAAAAACTGAAGCTTCAAACAGGACATGGCTACTTTTAATCAAATACATCATGCAGATAAAACCTTATTTTTATGTATTTGTTTTGTTTAATCAGAAATAGTGATCTGGTATTCCAGAAGATTAAAGTTTTCTTGCATCTAACTATGGCAATAAATCATCTGTATTTTTAACACATTTAAAAGTGCTGAGTTCCCTGTGCCTCGGTCACACAAGTTCAGAATTCTCCTACATTTAAATGAAGATCTTTGTCATTTCCAGATTCTTCAGAAATCTTTTCTCATAGGTCAGATTAAGATGTTTCGAGTGTGCCAAAATCATCATCCCTTTCTGTTTGTTTGTTTAAATGAGGATTCCTGTAGGAATTCTGTGAAATGTCAGCATAAAAATACCTTTATTTCTGTCCTTTGACGGGAGTAGGGAAGCTTGAAAATTCCTAAATTCAACCGCAACTAGCACTTCTCATCCTGCAGGGATTCCTGCAGTTCCTGTATTCCTGCTTTCACTTCATTTTTAAGCTGTTACAGATACCTTTTTATGAACTGATATATCTTCACAACTACTTTACAGGCATTTTATGTTTCAGAATATTTTGCAGACTGAGTCTTCATCTTTCACTCAAGCTAAGACGTTAATCACGTCTCCTTGCATATCTTTGTTTCGTTTCCCAAATATATTTTTGAACTATTTATATTACAGCATAAATGGTGTACTTTACTCCAAATACAAACTTTTTCTCATGGCTCAGATCTGAGGATTTCACATCTGGTCTGGAACAGTGATAAAAAAGAGAAAAGAAAGAAGAAATGGAAAGAGAAAAGAGGAATACGGAAGCCAGTGAAAGAAAGAAGGAAAGAGGAAAACAAAAATAATTGAGAAAAGGAAAAAAGGAAAAAAATAAAAATAAAATAGAAAAAAAGGAAAACTATAGAAAACACAGATGCTCCAGGAGAGTTTCTCTGCCTGTTTAATCACCACACCTCAGATAACCACTTGCATTTAAGGGAATGAATCTCCCTTTGCAAAGCCATAAGAATATTTCCAATAATACCCATTACATAATACTTTCCAATAACAGGATCCCCGTCAGCACCTTTGTGAGGATAACTACTAGAATTGCTAAAAACATCCTAAATTCTATCTCTAAATGAAAGTACTCTAAATTAAGGTACTTTTGCTGCTTTGCAAAAAACTTGCTCAGACTTGCATAAATCAGCACAGTCCTTGGCTCACACAAATTTAATAAGACCCAAGTGTATTAAACCAGATTATATGACACATGTTAAGGTTCATGTTTGATATCAAATTAAGTATATGGATGATTTATGGAAAAGAGTTCACCTCCCTTTCCCCCACGTGAGGTTTAAAGACTAATCTTCAACCAGATCTTCCAACACTTTCTGCATTTAGGCCTTTCCCACTTGAAACCTTCAATGTTGTTTTTATTATCACAAGAGACGGATACCCAACCTAGCGTCTGTTATTATTCCCTTACCTTCTCTCCCTGGGAGAATTCATGAACCTAGCATACATCACTGTGGTTACTGGATGCTGCTAAATTCCTAGGAAAAGAGCAGCATTGCTTTCCTTGTAGAAGGATTTGATTGCACTATTATTCTATGCACTAATGTGCTGCTTGGCTATAAAGGGAATTGTTGAGTAGTTTCTTTTTAAAAAATCCAACCTACCAATAAAACAAGTTCCATAAAATAAATGAACACCCACCATTAGCTCTTACCCACAAGGATCAGCATGACAGATGTATTGATAATGACAGACTTTTGGCCGGAATAACTTCGGGAGGCAAAAATATGAGTTCACACCTCTCTCTCCCCAACAAGATGTTGTGCTTTAGCATCTGCTATCAAAAGCAGACAGGTGATACTATAGGTCATTCACCTCCTCTTGTCATTTCCACTGACAGACAAGCTTCACAGGTCACCAGGGACATTAACCAAAATTATCTCCTCAGACTGAAACACGAATTCACTGCCTCACCAGATAACCTTTGAGCTTTCACTTCTACTCTTTCCAGGCAATCAGTGCCATGCTTTGAAGTGCACTTGGTCGTTGTGACCCTAAAAACTCATTTCCATTTGTTCTTTTTTGTTTTGATACAACAGGAATCTAATTCCTCGTGCCTATATTTGAGGTTTCCCACTCACAGCCCTGACCCTTTCCCACCCACTTACATCTTATTTTTGCAATTTTTCCCCAGTGCCTTTTTTTTGAAAAAAGAAATACGTCTGTAGGTATTTAGTCAGTACTGTAATGAAATCTGATTTTGTTTTTATAACATATGCATATTTTTTTCCTACTGCTTACCATCTTTCTTCAGAAGGGAAACTAACCTGGTGAGGACCATGATGCAAAAATTTCCTTCTTCTTAAAACATGGTATAAATGGGTACAGTCAGGTACGTTGCAGGCTCCTGTAGGAAATGATGCTATTCAGAGAAGAAGTTTCAAACCAGTAAATACTTCTGAATATAATACAGATGTATTCATGTTTATATATGATCTCACGTGATTAATTTGAATCAATGCATAGACCTGGAATTAATTAACTCTGTGTTGTTACTTTCAACAGACCCTGTCCTCAGCAATGGACAGCAATCTCTAGTTCTGCTTATGGTCTAAGATATTACAGGCCAGAAAAGATGTCCCTGTAAGATTTACTGCCTGAACAGCCAGGCTGCACTGAAACCTTGGTATTTACACAGGATTTCAGAATATGCACATCACAAGGGTCACATCCCTCTTTTATAGGTGGCTCTTCCAAAATAATCTGACAAGGGTTAAGTTCCTTGCATGCTGAGGCCACTTGCTGTCCTGTAGGCAAATATACTTTTATTACTTTCCTCTACTGTGTACATAGGACTTCTCTGCAAAGATGATATATTCATAGGGCCACAGATTATCTTTTTGTGCTGCATTTTCCTGCACTTCAAGCAATCGGAACATACTGAATAACAAGGGTGAACAGACTAAGGAAATTACTAATAAATAGAAAATTCAAATTACTTGGCAAAAAGACATAGAAAAACCTAGTGAAAATGCTGTGCAGCAAAAGATCTTTATCTGTGTATATATACATAAACTGCTTCTTTCCACTGTCTATCTCAGAGATCTGTGTCCTCTGTTCATTATCTTACAACTAATTGGTCACAGATTGATTATATAGAAATTATTTACTCCATAAGATATCACTAGTATTTCAACCTATGGGATCACTTAAGTGGAATCCTGAAACTTTAGGTTTATCTACTCTACAATATCTATAAATTTGCTGGCTTAAGAAAAGTTAGGAACAGCCCAACAACATTTTAGGAACATTCATTATGTGAGTTTTGTTCACATATCTCTATTAAAAGCAGATGCATTGCTAAATACCTTTTCTGGTCCTGACTTTCAGTTGACAGACAAAGCCATTTTAGAACAATGGTCTGTTAGTGATGTATGACATCACTAGATGTATGACAGTGCATATATCCAAAGAACTACAGATGACGTTTTATCTGTTCACAGAGTGCTGTGCACATTTCTTTAAACCATCTCTAAGAATCTAGTGGTCATCATCCAAGTATTTTTCAAAATCTTATTTTAATGAAACACATTTAGAGTCTTATTTTAATGAAACACATTTTACCTTCTCATACACTGAAATGAAGCAAGGGTTTCCCGTACTGCCTGCTCCCCTTTAAGAAATCAAAGGCACAAGACGGTTTCATCACAAAACCAGTAGAACCACCTGCAATTTCAGTTGTCTGTCTCATCCGTCTTTCATTTCCTCTGCCTGACAGCAGGCCATTTGATATGCCCCCAGATGAAAAATAAAGGTAAACTATTTTCATCCTTAGAGATCAAGACTTGATTTTGCCCTCACTCCTATGAGCTGAACTTTCAAAGCCTGGTCAGCTAGCTGAAGTTTGCCTTTTGCACTGCTGCCCTTCTAGCAAACAGAGTAGATGTAGGAGTTTAAAAATCTTAAATCATAGTCACAGCTATGATGAAGCCATCTGTCTCCTTCTGTCATGGTTTAGGAATGGTATTCCCCAATTTAGTGCTCCCACTGAAACACTCCTAGCCACGTGCCACTCGCTCACTTCCTCCTGCGGTGGGTTGGAAAGGAGAATTGGAGGCACAAAAGGTAAGGGAGACAGGTTGAGATAAGACCAATTTACTGGAAACAGCAATGAAACAAGAAAGCAATCAGTGACAGCAATGGTGTTAATAATAAAGTGTACAAGAGAGGGGAGTGATCCAGACCCCATTTGCTCACCACGCACCCAATTGCTCACTTCCCATGCAGCAACTGGAAGGGCACCCTTTCCTCACCCCCAGGAAATAACTTTAGCTCCTATGGAATAACCTCCATGTCCTAACCATGCCCCCTCCTGACCACTGCAAAAATTAACCCTGTTCTGCCCAGAACCAGGACACCTTCTGAGCCTGTCAGCTGTAGAAGAGCTGCTGAGCACGTCTCCTCCATGAAAGGTGTGATGGGGGGGAAGGTGGCAGTCCTTGGCATTTGGGGACCTCACACTTACACTCTCAACCCACACACAAATGCAAGAAAGACAAGCATGACAGCAGGCTCTAACCCTGCAAACACTTTAGCACCTGTCTAACTAAGCAAAGACAACTCTAGGTTTTGCAGAGCATTGCAGGTTACAGTAAAAATGAGATCACAATCTACCTACAAGTAGTGTGCAGAGGAGCAAGACTACCACAGTGTGAACAACATGCAGCCACTTAATTTCCCCCAGCTCATACCCAAAATACAGACATGACTTGGAGGACACACACTGTCTCTCCCTTTATAAAGCCTGATTAATCTTAAACAAAGTAACAGTAACATATTTGAAACTTTCTTGTTCCAGTAAAACTCCTTCCTGTTCAATCTGTGATTTATTACACTTGAAGATGAGAAAACCCTAAACAAAAGTAGCAAGAGGATTTAAAAGATAAAAAAAAGAATTTTTTTTCCAAAAAAGCCCAGTATCAAACATAAATTTTTTTGTAAACGCTCTTCTAAAAAGCTTTTTACAAACACTTTGCAAAATCCCCACTTCCATGGGGACATCATTCAATGTCCACAGTGAATAAGTCTATTAAAAGATAAAACTTAATTAAAAAATTAAAACTAGAAAAAAACCAAGAATGACAAATAGGAACTTTAAAGAATGCAATAAGATATATTTTACATTGTTCAGACAAGACTTGAAAGAAGGCTACGCAACATTATAATCAACTTAAATGGAAATAAGATCAAACACGCATGCAGCATTTTTACAGATCCCACCCTCTGCAGAAATTTCCCAGGAAATTATTTCCTTCCGAGGCAGAAAAACAGTCTTTGGTAAACTGTATACAGGATGTGTCAGTTTGGGACAGTTCTCTGGCATAATTTTGTCTCCAGGCTCTAAATATAAAAGATGAATAGATATAATTTATAAAGGTCTCTCTATTTATTATACCCATACTTTAAAATATGAACCTATTAATTTTTACAGCAAGAATATTATAGCTCCACCCAATCCTCATTATAAAGTCTTCAGTTTCCCTTATTGCAAGTCCAGAGGACTTAATCAGAGTCCAGGAAAGAAAGTTATCAAATGATTCCTGCAAAGAATTAAAAAAAACCAAAACCCCAAACATCCAAAAGCTCACTGCAGAACACACCAAATGAACTAAATAATGGGAAACACATTCACAATGTCCTTTAATGGTAAGCCTATCCAATTTGTGATTTAAGAGGTCAAACTATTGGTTATTTTTGCATTCCTGGTAATTTAAGAAGAAACAGGCTGGGAAATGTGTACTCGCAGGCCTTATAAAACTGCCGGCCTTATTTTGAATAATGGACATCCATTGTAAAAAGCTTACTGGTGGAAAAGCCCCCCTCCATGTTTCCGCGCTTTGACTGGAGAGCCCGCTGCCCATGAGGCTCACAAGGAAGATTGAGTGCTTAAGGAGACAAAAGAAGTCGGCCACAAAAAATCCTGCCACCCATGTGTCCGGAAAAATATGAATTGCTCCAAGAGCTGGGACAACAAGGACTGCTGACACCAGATGGTAACGCTCCCTGCAAGAGCACTGCACCACGATCTCGTGCTGGGAATGAGGGTTTTTCTCAAGGGCCTGAGGCTAAGCCTAATAATTGGGCAAGCAAGAGGAAGGAAAGGATGAGATGGAAAGACGTCTACAGCTCTCAGCTGGGGCAGCCCCAAAGGCTTCCACCCTCATTGCACCAGCACTGGCTCCAGCCAGCCCACCCACAGAAATCATCAGCTCGGTTTTACCTGGGCTTATGGTCATTTTATAACAACTGGGGGCGGTTACATTGATGTCAGTGGAATACTCCCTTCTATGCAAAGGAAAAAAAAAGCAAATGGAAGAAAATTACAACACATCTATTAAATAAATTAAAATTCTAAAGTGTATGAAAAACTTGATTTCTTTCCCTACTCAAGGTGGACTACAAAAATAACTCAGACAAAATATGAGCCTGCGCGCTACATTTTAAAAATGTAATTGCAGACATAAAAAAAACTTGCACAAACCACGGAGTAATTCTTAAGGAATGGAAGTTGACCAGGGAAATCAAGGAGCAACTAGCAAGTTTAACTTACATTTCCAATGTCAGGTTAGTGCTGATTTTATATATCACTGCTAACAAGCATTTAATAATTTCACAATTTGGTTATACAGCATTTCTGCTCAATGATTAGTGCTAGCTGGAACATTTCTGATTAAATTTCATTTGTCACAGCCAAACTGGGTGTTGCTCATTTGAAGTTTTCTATTCCAGCATGAGTGGAATATAATAGGCTGGTGGTTAGGACACTAATTTGAGGTGTGGAACAGTGAATTTCAGTTTCATTCACAGCCTGTGTTCATCCAGCTCCAGAAGAAATTATCTGGCTGAAGTTAGCCAAAAGCAGCAGCAGGGAATGGAGCTCTGTTCATCCTGTATCAACACAGCTATATGTTTTTACTCAGTCCTACTCTTCAAAAAATCATGCCAATGGATATTTTTGTCTCTCTTTAGGTCATTTGCAGGCCAAGTATCAGACCATTTTTTCTGTGATTCCAAAGGAAAAGGAGACTTAATTTTTTTTCTTCCATGCAGCATTATCCTGGCTTTGTTAAGTATCAGTGGGAAGTAAACTGAGCACCACCAATTATTTCCAATCGCAAGGACAGTGAGCAGGAAGCTGAGACCCACACTTACTATTCAGCAGTGAGGAGGGCTCAATGTCAATGTATCAGCTGCCCCAAGACAGGCAGAAAGAGAAGAATATTCCATGCCTGCTCAGTGGAGAGCTGGCCATCATTTTGTGCTCTCAGAACACCTGATCTATTCCACTTCCTCTGACCCCACAAAAATTTACAGTCAAAGCCAGCATGACTTTAGGTATGATAGCCTTCTGCTAGCTGTGTCTGTGGAAATTAAATTAGCAGCAATATATCCTTTGCCTCAAAGGACTGTGTGGAGTCTTCGTTAGTCAAGTTTGTAGAACGTTAGAGGTCATTGGATGGGAGTTCTGCACAAATGCAAGGCATTACAACATTACATACTGCAAAACTTTGTAGAGCTGCAATTTTTGTGGTAGCCTGGGGATTGTCATGGTCAGAATCAACTATGCCACTCTGCAGTTTTGGTTACTAAGTAAAATAAATAGATTAAGCTTTCAGGTTTTAGCAAGGCACGTATGTTTTACTAGGTCATTTTGTTCACCCTTTACTTGCTTGTATCCATTTCTTCTGCTGTCCTCACTCAGGATCAGAGCCTTTCAGGCTGGAAGGGACTTTGGGAGGTCATCCACCCAATCCATCCTGACACACAGAACAGGCCTGGGTCTGGATTCACACCACATTGCCCGAGGCTTCCTCTAATTTGGTCTCATTCAAGAATGGAGACCACATGGCATCGCTGGTCCACTGTTTGGCTGTCATAGTAAAACTCGTTTTTCTGTGTCAAATAGAAACCAGTCCCCAGTTTATGCCCTCTGTCTCTTTTCCCCTTGCCTTGCACCCCCTTAAAGCAGCTGGTGGCATTTCCTCACAGCTTTCTGGTGAGCAGTGGCTGCTATGGGATCCTCTGGGCTGCCTCTCTCCCAGGCTGAACAAACCCAAGTCCCTTTGCTGCCACTCTCAGGGCTCCTGCCTCACTGCCCCAACCATCCTGGTGGCCCCCAGCTGAACTTGCTCTAGTCTATTAACACCTTTCTGTCCTGAAGCCCAAAGCAGGACACAGTACTCCAGATGTGGTCTAATGAGTACAATGTAAAGTTTTCTCTTTCAATCTTCATCTCAAAAGCAATCTAACATTTCCAGCATCGATGGTCCCTAGATTCAAAGAGAAAATTGCAGAGATTAGCTGCAAAAATTCCCACTGAAACAGTTTAAAATACTTCAGCCTTTTAATGAACTTAGCCCTGGAGAACTGTTCTAAACTCAATAGGCTGAATTTCTGAGGATCATTTGGAGTTAACAATTTATGTGCACCATGCACCATGACAGCTATGCCATGAGTGGCAGAGCTGCTTTTACAGTGCACTTTTAACAATCTTTGCCAAGTTTACCAGCAAGAAGTGCCTCTGCTTCTCCTGATCCTTGAGCAGTGTTAATCAGTCACCATTTCTCATATCCTGTCTGATTTATGGTTTTCCTCCAGGGCAAAGACTTCAACAACTGAGTTTGGGTTTGGACCTACAAGCTGACATATGTTAAACATTACCAAATTTTCAGGTGTTGTGGGGTATAGGAACTGTGCAAATAATTACTTTTTTGGAAACATGACTGAAGTTATTTTTAATAAGACTTTGTTTGATTTCTCAGCATTTTGGACTATTTGCTTTCATTACACTTGTAATACATTTTTGGCAACTGCACTCACCTTCCTGTATATGTCAGGAAAGCTATGAATGGCTTGATCATACAGAATAATTTATAAATCTGTTAATTAGTACCATGGATCACTTATTTTAATGCTAAGGCTTCAAATGTTAGCACAGTGAACAAAGGGAACAAACATATCTGAAAATAGTAGTTATGTTATTTATTCAGCTTTAATATAAGCTGAAATTAAATCCTTATTTGCTCCCTTGGACAATTTTTGGACTAATCAGGATGGGGCACAGTTGAGAATTCAAGAAAATGTACATACCTAGCTGTGATTGATTTCAATGGTGTTAGGTACCTTTTAAGGTTCAACCTGAGCCTTCATTCTCAATTCCTCAGAGAATCTTTTTAATTACATAGACCCATTTATAAAAGTTATTTAAAATAACAAGGACAGAAAGGACTTGCAGTAACATGTTGTCACACTGATACCTCCACACAGCAGCCTCTTTCCCTTGCTGAATTACAAAAGCACATTAAAATTTCCTGCCATTTAAAAATAATCATTAAGAGGAATTAAGACAATATTCTTTCTATCCAGAGACTCTGTCTCTGTCTTGCCCCTGACTTGTCTGGGCTTCAGTACAGCAGTTTGTCTTCTCTGCCAGATGGCTGGGGTGTCAGCAGAGAAAATGTTTGCTAGTTCTGCTTTCATTATTTATGTCCAATACCTTCTCAAAAGATCACCCTCCTCAGGAGCTCGGTTGGCAGCAGAATTAATCATTTAAGTCAAAGTTAAATGTATCCTACGTTAATGCATCCTTGCAAAAAATTCAGTATTGAAAACTTTAAAGTAAATTTTGGAGAAACAGAAATAATTTTTGTAGCTTTTCTTTTTCTTGAGCAGAAAGGATGGAAGGCAAGAAGTGAGGAAAAGGGTGGGAACTCCAACTCAAAAGTCTAGCAAAGAATCAACCTCTTTTGAAAGGATCTTCAAAGAGGAACACTTGGCAACCTTAAGCAGAACAGCTTATTTCCTCTACCTATGCAAAATGAAATAGAGGCACAGAAACTACCTACTTGGCTACTTAGCCTTTTTTCATGGTCAATACGTTGTTTTTCTTCAGATCCTGCATATTTCCTTCTCCTGAATCCTCAATACCTATAGTATTTGAAGAAATCAATTTTTCTTTGACACGCTGAATAACCTATATGGCTGATACTGAAATGTAAGTTTAAAAAACCATTTTCCCCTGTGGTTAGTGTGTTGTGAGCAGAAACTGGCTATGGGACAGCCTATTTGAAAGGCAGGCACATCTATTTACTACTCTAACATTACACTAGAAGTGTCAAGAGAAAGATTCTTTTGTACCACTTGAAACTGCTTAATTTATTTCCTAAATACTGGAAACTGGTGATGAATTTTGATCATCAAAAAGCAATTTGGCATGCCGCATACTGTGTTCAATGGCTTTATTAGAGACACACCTGGAAAGCACATTTTCCCATAAGAATTAACAAAAAAGAATAGTATGATGCATAGGGTAATGCTTTGTTTAACAGTAGTTTTATAGGCTGTATAATGTTTAAAATTTTTAAGATATTTTCTACAGCTACATGAAGGGAAAGTGTATTGAGAACTCTTAGTATTATCCTCCAAATAAAACAACTTTATCTAACAGCATTACAAGTTTTTTTTTAAGCTGTGAGTGGTAGCAAAGGGCTACAAGCCTTCAAGAACCAGTTATCTAATCTGGCATTTGTACAAACAGAGATTAGACTGTCAAGCCAAAGAATGTGTCAATCATGATGGTGGAAATATAGCAAGTTTACTTTTTAATCCACTGCACATGGAACCTCTTTACAGTGTGTTTCATATCATTGCTTCTCATTCAAATTATCAAAAATCTTTTCTTTCCCTATTCACTGTAAGCATGAACAATATAAGCACAACTGCAGGTGGTTGCCAAAGGAGTTACTTCATTGTGGATATCAGTTCATAGTTTCAAAATTAATATTTTCTTTGGCTTGCCTTTGTTTTTTTTTTTTATTTTTTCCCTGACCATTTAAGACAGAGTAGTATGGAGTCACCTCAAAATAGCATGCAATGTTGATCTTAAACTGCAATAGAAAAAATAAAAAAACACACTATCAATGATAATTAGGTTTGCCTTGTAAAGAGCTTTAGGGTTTGTTTTTGTTTTGGGTTTTGCCCCCTTCTTGTCCTCTTTTGTCCCAAATCAGTTCTTGAAGCTCTATGGTACAGCTGGGTGTTAGCTTCAGCTATATATTAAGAAGCTCAAGCTAAAGAAAACTCCTTGACTGACAATTGTGAAGTGATTTGTAGGTGAGATGTTGTTCGTTTGCTTATATGGTGTGGAAAAATGATAAACATTTATAATAAATATGTGGGAGTACAACATAAACATTCTTCTGGGTCTCTCTAACTGAAAAGGATCCTGATGTTTTGTTTTCATTTTTGAATTCCATAGTCCATTGGACAGTCACATATTTCAGAAATTATTAGCAACATCAACATAATGCAATAGTAATTTAGTGGCTTCTGGGAAGCCATTGATTTTATTATTTCTAGAACACTTGGACCACCAGTTCAGCAACTTTGAATGTTTCAGCCACATCCTAAACCACCAATGTAGCATCAAAACCAGCAAATCCCCTTTCACCCAAATTTCTTTTAAATAGGTTTAGTCATTGGATACTATTGATCTAAATAGTAGATAAAACATTGGGTGAAACCATAGCCAGAGCTGGAAAGAAGCAGGTGTAGCTACCCATACCTTATGTCAGACACCCAGATAATTTGGATAAGGTCCTTTGGTCATACTGCTGCTGTGTGTGGACACAAAGAAAGCATCTCTTCCTGGTCATCACCAGAAATACTGTATTTAGTAATTAACCCTTTGCTTAGGTGACACTTCCTGATAAGGAAGTGTTAATGTCTCTCACATTAACACATACAGTGAGCACCCATGAGCGATGGGCAAGGAGAGGGTTAAAACTTGTTTCTCTCTGCATATGTTTCCTGTCTCAGCTGTGAGATCAGTTATAGGTCCCCGGCCAAAGATAACAGCTAAAATATAACAGATGCTGGTACTTCCACAGCCGAGGTGAAGTATTTCCTTTCATCCTCACTAGTCACTGATAATGTCCCAATTCTCCATTCACTGGAAGCGTCAAGGGCACGAGCAGGTTATTACAACGTGAAATGAATTGACTGTTTAAACTGAGCCCACGCCTGTGAACGGTGTGAAATATCTCCAGTCCTAAGGGATTAAAACTCAGTGGGGAAGAAAATGATGCAGTCACAAAGGCCATGGTTGGATGCTGAAAGCTGGGGTCCTTCTAATAGGGTACTGCTGGGGAAGAGGGGTCTGCTGTCCTCATCCAGGTCTTCCTGGCAGAGCCATCAGTGCAGGGCTGATGTGCAAATACCTGGTGGGGCTGTCACTACTCAGTGTTGGCCTGTTGCTTCCTCGGCCCAGCCAAACCAAAAATTTTGGAGGAAGTATCCGCCTTGCATGGACATAAACAGCGCATGAGAATCTAAACCAGCTTCTCTGAATTCAGACTTTCCTAAATATTGGCAACATTTTAAACCACTACCTAGCAGTCATTCATATGAACCATTTTGGCAGCCATTTAAGTATGTCTTAACCTGTAGGGTTTGGGGTTTTTTGTGCTTTAAACACAACCACCAAATGTTGATGCATCTGAAACCTAATCTACATATGTAGCATATAACGTTTAATAATAATATATAACATTTAACATATAATATATAACATTTTCCAACCAGAGTTAATGAGTTTAGGCATGTATTAGTCCAGCAGGTAATTATACTGGCAATCAAGTTGCTCTTCACCAGTGTAGCTGAAATAGCTTTATAAGATAGAGTGCTGGCATTGGGGGAGTTGAGGTATAGATAGCTACACAAATATGGAGAGTGATTTTTTGCTGCTTTCCTGCAGCAAAATTTATCTATAGATGTTTATATAAGGCCAGTGAGTTCTTCCTTTCTCTTCCTGTGAAAGGAACCAAATTAAAATTGGCAATATCGCTACACCATTACAGAGGGGAAAAAAAACCGAAAATGGGTGCAAGATGATCCACAGTAAAGGAGGATGGAATTGGTATGTATATTTCTGTAGGAACAATATCCTGGGAAAATGTGGTTTCCAGCTCCAGAGCTCAATCATACAGAACTGCAGTGCCAGGAATCAAGATGACAGGAGAACTCTGAGGTAAATTTAAAAAAACAGTGAAAATTACTTAAAGAGAAAAGGGAGTCTATAAGGAAACAAATAGAAACAAAGAGGTTATGGTGTCTATTTTCCCTGCATCAAAGTGCACTTTTGTAAAATCTAGATTTAAGCTCAAAGTGTCTTCCGAAATCATCTTGCCAAAACTCCACAGATTGCACTTGCAGTGGTGATGTGTACAATTCTGGATTTCTCAACACCATCTGGCCGTAGCTTTTGTACACATCTCAAATTCTGTTTTTGTAAGACCTGCACCTTGACTGCTAACCCAGACTAACAGAAAAATTGTACGCCCAGATGAAGCAAACAAAATAATAAGACCACAAAGTGTCACTTTAAATACGAAAGAACAAATGAAGAGAATCTTGAAATTCAGTAAAATTAAGAAAGTATTATATCCTGTTGGTAGGGGAGAACTGCATGGTGAGCTGTGTGATAGCTGAGGGTGGATCTGTGGGGATATTCCTTGTCATTAGGATTACCTGTGTAGCTGTCCACTTTGGAAACTGACACACAAAAACTAACATTGTCAGTGGAGAAATATTCACTCAGCCTAAAAACTCTTGCTGACAGAAATATGTTTTTCCAAGTAATAGACACATTTCTGCAAAAACTATCATCTTTCCCTGGGAAAATACTGACAGGCCACTAGAAAGCATATCAAATTAAAATCTAGAAGTAAAAATAAACTGGTAAAATATTATCTTTTGCTCATATATATGTAACTGTGCCCTGTGGAAGTTGCCAGCCGCACTCCTGTCCAGGCTGTTCTGCACTCTCATGGCAAATCTCTTTTTCTCACCAAGAAGAGAGGCTGTAATTTGTTAAAAATACTGTAGTATGACCAAGAAACTTATTCCGTAGAGGAGAAGGAGAGCATGAAACAGTACATTCGTCTACTTGGAATTGAGAATTATTTCAGAAAAGCCTATTAGTCAAAATACAAAATATCCTCAGCTTTGGTACAGTATTTTCTCTTTTGGCAATAAAATGTCAAACTTCATTTTTTGTACAGTTTGGATTATTTTTTATGGTTCTAGTTTGACAGTGTTGGAGGGCATGCTATGTGAGCTGAAGAAAATTTTTATTCAGAAGAGTAAAATTTCACCTTCCTGTCAGGAAAAGATCACCTTTTGAGTTACTCATTAGAAATCAATCCACAGGGCAAGAAATCTGCCTGAAAACTTGGTATTTCTTAAAAGCACTTCAAAATAAAAGGGGAAGGACAGGAAAGAAATACAACAAATATCATTGCCAAAGGTTAAATAAAATATCAAAAGCAAATAAGGTCAGAAAGATGTGGGTTTTTTTCCTTCAATATTTAAGCCAGCATCTTGAAGAGAAGGTATGTTTCTAAAGTACTTTAAAGGAAAATCTCTATTTAAACAGCTGTGCTGAGGTTTACCTGAATCTGTAGAGGGAACTAAGCTCTAAAAATCAAAGTTGAGCTGCCTTTTTTAAAGCATTGTAGCTAAGATAACCGATAACATAAAATCTGATTTTTTTTTTTTTAATCCTTTATAGGAGCCAGGCAAAATAACACCCTTGCAGCTGTAATGATGCTGTTATATATGAGACCATGCAAGCTATTATGTGCCAGGTATAATTAGAGTGCAACTACAGGATATTTTGTTGATAGTATCCAGATATCAGAAAGGGAACAGTAATCAGTAATTGCTCAGTGACAATGGCATGGCATTCTGCTTTCCAACATACTGAGGAAAGATGAGAAAGTTAGACACTTGCAAATCCAGAGCTGGCACCTGAAGCAGTGGGCATTTTAGAGTGGAAGAAACTGTGGGCCATCTTTTCAGCCACTCTGTTAAGAAGTAATGGCTACTGATCAAACACTTGCCAAATAATTGTACAAGAATATTGAATTTCATTACATCTTTGCAAACACAAAACTAAAGTTTTACCAATGGCAGTCAGTTACAGCAAAATGCAGGGTCTTCAGCACAAAGCATCCTTTCCATGCTTCCCATTGACATCTCATCTTTTCCCTATGAGTGCCAGGTTATTAGCATTTGGTTCTCACAGTTCCATTAGCTCACTGAACAGATTCAAAAGTGCTCCTTGATACGTTGTGGAAATATCAAGTAAAATCATCTCTTTTCAAAACCTGGGAGAGCAAGTGTAGGTCTTTTAAATTTATTTTTGATAGAAGTCTGTTATGGCAGACAGAGATGAACTGTCTTCCCCCTCTTTTTTTTTTATGCAACATGTGTTAAAGGTATTATTTCATAAAATACATGTTTATTATGCAGTTATCTCAGCCCGAAGGCTTATGGCTTTCCAGCATGTATAAAACAGTACATAACTATAATCCATAGAGACTCTGGGTTTATTTAAGTCTCTTGACTCTCAGCAAAAATACCAAAATAGCATAAGTAAATAGAAGGCTGTCTGAATGTAATAATCTTAAAAATAAACAAACACATCTCGTAAGTAAGCACAGATCAGCAATATTGTCTAGTTTCAGTTCCAAAGCTTACTGTCTCCATCCAGAAACTGGTAAGAATTATTCACATAGTTGTAAACTTACTAGTTTCAACCATGCTTTCCAAATAAATCATGCAACCATATAAAGATATTTTAATAGCCAGATGTACTTTGGTTCCTCAATCATCTGAAGTAGTAAGAAACATCTGGCAAGGAACCTGTCCAGAGGAGTACAATTTGCCTCCCAATAACAAACATACATACACATACACACAAGAAGATACCTTCCAGCCTGAAATATGCAGGTCTACCTCTAAATATTACATCTGCTTATGTTTAATGATTCTCTGTGGTTCAATATTTAACTATTTTAGCATTTAGTCATATGGACAAGTGCATGTGCTTTTGTATTCAGCAAACTACCACTAGGAATAAATGATAAAGAATAATATTCTTTACTGATTCTATCTCAACCAAACACTCGGTCAAGAAACCAAAACAGATGTCAGCTTCTGAATCTCGAGAGGTGGATGTAGGGGGAATCTTCTGCAAAAGCCAAATAGGTTTTCACACTTCACATGTGTACAAGCAGTTTCAATGTTCCCTTTGCTGAAGCTGATGCACACACAGAGTTAAGGGCTGTTTTTGCAAGAATAAACCTATAGCATCCAGTTTTAGTTCTCTGGGCAAACCATTACTGTTTTCCCATGGAACTGAGAATGTAACTCAAAAAAAAAAAAAAAAAAAAAAAGGAAAGAAGGAAAGTTTTTGGAAAATCTGACAGTCTTTTGAAAAGGGATTTGGCAGCTTGAAGAACACTGTATCACTTCATCATGGATGAAAAATAAAAAGGGAGATAATCACTGATATTTAATTTATCCAGACTAATTTTCAACAGTATAGCAAATGATTCCATTCTTCTTCAGAAAATCATCACTGGGTCATGCACATTAGCAGTATCACAATGGCATTTGCAAGCAAAGGCATTATTATATTTGTGACTGAAAATTGTTTCTAGTCACACGGTTGACTTCAGTTTGTGAGTTTGTTACTGTAAGAGGTGATTTAATTGATGGTCATTAATTTACAGGAATTTTTATTTTGCTCATTTGAAGTGTGATAAGATATTTCCTGGTTTTCTTTTGTTAAAGAAAGGATCAATATACTTGCAGTATTTCCTTTGTTTGCATTACATTACACAGACATAACTCTGTTCAGACCTTTATTTAAAAAGCCCTTGTTTTTCAAAGAATAGGCAGTATAATATTTGATTTATTGCTAAGCTGATAATTGCAGACAGCTACTAAGATTTCTAGGTACACAGCGTAAATAAGTTCTCTTAATTTTTCAATGGAAGTTTTCTCTGTTACTGAGACTTAACAGACTGATATTCCCTGTTAAAATGCTTTGTTAAAAGTCTGAAAGCAAAGACTCTGCCCCTTAATAAACACTTAAACAGTAAATTGTGTGGTATGATGACTCAACCAGGTGAATGAAAAGCTACACTGTAAATCTAATTTTTTGAAAGAGTATCAGAGAAACTAAACCATGAGATTGGAGCCAAGTGATTTTTAGTAGTTATTTTATAGTTCAAGTAATAATAAGAAAGACTTTTTCTTACTGCACAGGAAACTAAAGGAAGCTCTTCTAAAAACTTTGCATATTTTTCCTCCATTCAACTAATAGTTACTATCATATTGCCAGTAGATATGAAAATTTAAAAACTCCATGAAAATCAACTCAAGGAGATAACCAAGGGTTAAAATTTCAACAATGTAATGAAAACAGATTACATGTAATATTTAGGCAATAGCAACAACGAAAATGCAAAATATTCTACTTGAGCACAGTTCTGAGCCAAAAATCAGAAAGAACTTTCCCAAATCAGTAAGTCATAATCTCACAGATGGTAGTACTGTCCTTTTAGCTCCTCAGCCAAGCTTATAAAGATAAGCTAGCATACTTCATCTTATCTGATAAAGGTGATTCCTTTCCTACAAAAAAAAAAGCGCAGAAAATTTAATCCACTGGACTTCACTGAAGCATTTGATGTGTTGCAGTATGGAAAGTCATTAATTCAGCTGCTGAAAGTAGAGATTAACACCAGAACTATAAAAGAGATAGCGGACTTGACTACTAATTGTCAGGAAGTACTGAAACTATAAGGCTAAAAAGAAGTTAGCCGTGTGACTCCTCAACAGTTCAGTCTTGGAGACGACTCTCTTCATCTAGTGACATTTTCACAAACAGAAATAATTTGCTAGTGAGTCTGCCAATTACGTAAGTGTGGGGGAGGGCTGGAATATCCCATGGGAAACAAACAGTCAGAGATAGACATGATACCAAAATAATTAAAAGGTTTTTTTAAAAAAATCAGAAAACCAGGAACAGGATTACTAGATGTCTCTTGGATGGCTCTACCAATGGAAATGTTGGAGGACAGAATGATCTGGCTACATTTTCCAAAGACAGGGGAACTCTCACATGTTTATACCATCTAACCCTGGATGTACCTTGAGGATTTTCCAGCAGGGACAAATATTTGTGTTTCAGTAGAAGACACTGGCAAGGTCTCTTTTGGAAGACTGTGTACACTTATGGTCAGCCAAGCTCATAAAAATTTTATTTAAACCAGAACAGAGCTACCAGAACAAATAAGAGTGCTAGAATGTTAAAAAAACAGGCAGTTTATTTGGCCTCTTAAAAAAATTTTTAAAGGGACTTCAGCTTTCCTCTGCAAGCAGTCAGAGTGATTAACACTAGCAGAGGAGAAAAGCTTTCCAGGATCCTCTTGCCATAGGCAAATATAAGTGAAAACATTTCTCTCCCAGTGCACATTCCTCTCACTCCATGTGAACTCCTCCAGTTCCAGCAGGCCTAGGACTGGGGCTGTGCTGGCACACCCAGCCAAAACAGCTGGATGGGTGCAATGGGGGCCTCATCTATCCACATCACCTGCAGGCTGCAGAGAACAGCTTTTCAAAGAAAATCATAGAAAAGACATGCATTCAGAGATCCTCTGCAGAGCAGGCTGGTTCTGAAGAAGCTGGTTCCTTGTACCTCATGATTGCCTGTGTCTTTGTATTTATGGAGGCAGCAACATCCCATGGACAGGAACATCTTTTACTAGATCAGGTTGCTCAGAGCCCCATCCAATCTGATCCTGAACACTTCCAAAGATGTGGCACTCACAGCTTCTCTGGACCTGTTCCAGTGTTTCACCATCCTCAACATAAAAGAAAATTGACTATGCAGTCGTAGTCCAGGTATAAACCGGTGATGTCCTGCTGAGAAGAAAATTGTGCATCTTCAGGAAGCCTACTGTGGTATCCTCATGTTCTCTCAGTCCTTTTCATATCCAGCTAGCATGGCTAGGGAGAAACCCACAACCCAGCCCTGCCTTCATCACTTTTCTGTCATTCCACATCTTTGGCTCTGAAGGGTTTTCCTATTTCCTAAGAAAAAAGTAAGATTTTTCCCCTTTTTTCGACCATCACATTCTATCCTCTTCCATTCCAGTCTCTAAAGTATCTATCTAGTCCAAATACACAGATTTTGGTTTTTCAGTCCTGTGTCATACAGTACCCTGCTTAGATGGTAGCAAGTTCAGATGCCCAAAGAGATGAGGAAGCCATCCAACAACCTATATTGCTTTTCTATATCACATCTGACCAAACTGTTAGATTTTTTCCTTATTTTAAAAACAGAAATGCAACTACAAAAAATTATTTCTTGAGATTTTGCCCAAATGAGCAAATAAGTGTTTTCAATATAAACACTAACAGTTTAAGCAGTCTCAAGAACAAAAATTTAGTGAGTCAATGGGCACTAATTTCTAAATGAAGTTACTGGGGAATCTGAGTGCAGAATTATGAAAATACATGGCTAAATAATGCATACTTTGAAGTCACAAAAATGTTCATACATTTTCTTGGTTATCCAAAATAAAGTGTGTTTTAACCCAGATAATATATATAAATATACTTCAAAATAAAATTTCTCCAGATTGCAGTGCCACAGTGATTAAGAGATTTTGAAATACTAGAAGTAAATTGGAATTACATTTAGATCGCTGACTAATAAGGTATTCTAGATGAGGTACTTAAAAATCTAAATACCACCTAGAAGGCAGCAAATACTGAGTGGTAATACTTATACAAAACTGAAAAAGCCCTGTAATTAAAATCTACTTACCCTTTGTTCCACGTGCTTAGAACTAAGTTCAGGTTTTTGATTTAAGTGCTGAAGAACACCAAGTTTACATTACTATAACACACTATAGCCTGAAAGATGAGAACAAACCCCATCATGGTCACTTCACAAAAAAAAAAAATACCCCAAATCCCACAGTATAATGGCTTTTAAAATGTTGGGTTAGATTTACTACTCTTATAATTCACCACAGCTAATCTAGGGCACTTTTGGGAAGAAAATACAGCCATAAACCTCTCAGGTCACCTGGCTATAGCAATGCAAAGAGCTGGTTTCACAACACTGAGCAGTTGCAAGTCAACCATGCCATGGTAAAGAGTCCAGTCTGACAGCCACACCTACAGCATGACAATACCATGCTTAGGCATGATTTACACTTTGACCAAGGGAAAAAAAAGTTTGCAGCTCCAGGAATTTTTATGTAATCATGAAATTAGGAAGATCACCAAAGCATATATTTAGTCATAGGCTAATTAACAGAAGAATTAAGTCATAGGCTAATTAACAGAAGAAATAATCATATTTAGCTCACCCAATGATTTTGTGGAGCATCTGGGTGTCATTAGGCTGGCTTCTTTTAGTCTGATCATATTGCCAGCCAAGTGGTTTCCCCATAACCTAAATTAATATAGCTCTTTTGCCAGTTAATTGTTAAAGTTCAGAATCAGAGTATCAAAACATGGTAATTGGTCTACTTTTTTGCTCATTACACCACCCCATTTTTGACAAAAACATAAAAGTAAATTATGATGAAGTATCATGCCTTTATTATTTTCTTTACCACTGAGCCCTGGAGGCCCATCACTAGAGAGAACCTCACTCTGCAAGGCATTCTACAAACAGAGTAAAAAATGCCTCTGGACAGAAAGCAGAGCTCTGCAGAAAACCAGAGAGGGCAGTTAAACAGTAATAATTTACATTGGGATGAAGCAGACCCAAAGAGCGAGGCAAGCTAAAGAAAAACAGTGAAGAGTCTCTAGAAGGAGAGTTACTCTTCTGAGAGAACAGGAGAGGCGGTTAGAAGGAGACCAAGGGAAACGCAGAAGTAGCACCTAGTCAGACTTAGTCACATGTTTAGTTTTTTTCTATTAGTCCTGATTACTCTGCAGTTACTAGTTTAGTTCTGGTGCTGTTTCCCTTAGATGAGGCAGAGAGCGTTCCCTGTATTTTTGGGGGAGCAGTCCTGCTCCCTGAGGAGGGCTGTAATGGCCTCTTCAGATCCATGTACCTTCCAGTAGGACACAGCAACCAGTGTGACTAATGCCAATCATATGCAATTCATTCCCTCTCTCATCCTGCTGCCAGGGGAACAAGTGAGTGCGCAGGGAATGTTTTGTGTTAGCAGCATTTGGGTTTTCCCACCCTTGCACACAATGCCGAAGACAAAAGGCAGCTGAAGAAATGCATTTTTCCTTTGCAGCAGAAATGCAGAAGCTTAAGAAAGTTTTACGTTCCTGTGAAAGTATACTTAAAATTCACGCCCTAACATAAGTACAAATGGCTAAAAATTCTGGGTTTGAACATGGATTGTTTGTTTAATTGGGAGGCACTAGATTATCTTGCCCTCTGTATTTCTGAGAGCCAGACCTACAGGGACATAACCATGGCAGACAGAAACCAAGTAAAACAATGAGAAAACAATATTTTCTGTGTGTGCATATGTGCAAATGATCTAACAAGAAAAAAAAAAAGATCTGAGTGCTGTTTCTCATGGAGCCAGTAAAGGAAAGGTGTCATAGAAATGAAACCAGGGCTACAGGCAGACCCTTGACGTCAGCAGAAACACTGCTGATTGCTTTCAACAGATGAATAAACCTGGTGTATCAACAGGCATGCTCAAAAACATGCTCTCTCAAAAATTCCTGCAGCAGTACAGAGCACACAGTGATGGCTCACAAGTCCTTTCATTTTGCCTGTAGTAAATGAGTCCCCCTTCAATTCCATGACGAGCAGAACCAAAAATGACATTTGGGCATAAAGGCACAGCAGGCAGCTATGGCCTGGGGTGCTTCCCAGTGGTTCAGTAGGTGGTGATACTTGCTCAGGTAACATTTATTTCACTGTCCTACTCTCTTGCCTAAATCCATTTTTAAATGGGTTTGTAGCTGCCACATTGCTCTAGCTCTGATGAGCAAGGCAAGACACATATGAAGAGAGGTACCAGCAACACTTTTATTAAACCAGTTGATGCAGCTGAACACCTTATCTTAGCCATTCTTTCATTTCCTGTTGTTTCCCTCTCACAGCCTGTTTTGATTTAAAGCTGTTCGTTCAGGCTGGGGTACTTCACATAGGTAACACAAAGTTTATAAGACACAAAATGTGTGTGTGCAGGCACACACATACACACTTGCCCGTTATTCCCACACCATCCATATCTGTAGTCTAGACAAAGCTACAAGAGCCAGAAGTGGGGAACAGGAAAGGGAAATAAAAGGTGAGGATTGCATCAGTGTCACCAGAGTCTAAGCTGGGAAAAAAAACAGAGTGAAAACTTTCATGTTTCTCAGTGAACTGGGATATGACCTTCCATCAACCCTGGTCCACATAGACCCAAAAGATATTAAATCACCTCTGTGGCGGGAGCGCAGTAATCAAGCCCCTCAATCCCATAAGAATTAAGTTGATGCACTAATTTGCCTTTGAGCTGCAGAAGGACATACTTTCAACTACAGGGTCTGAGCAGCAGCTGATGCTGTGCCACAAACAGCTGTGACGGATCTACACAAGAAAGATGGGGTGCTAGCAGGAGTAAAAAGGCTTCAGAGAATGTTTTAAAATCCATGAAGTCAACTGGTCCCCAATTTCTCTGCTCCTTAAAAATGTGACCAAGCACCAAACCACACAGGGGATGGAATGGAGGGCATAATATTAGGCCATATTCGTGAAATACTTTGAGTACAACCTTGGTTATGAAGAATGAAGGAGTTTTTTTAAAAAATAATCACTTATTTTCTATTTATTTCTTTGATTTATCCTGCTGGAAAAATAAAATAGGCAGTAGTACAGTTTCCTAAACCACAGGACTTCACCACAGACCATATCATCTTTCTGCTGGTGTCCAAACACAACAGGCGTGGGATATACCCCTTCATCTCTTTGGGTGGTAAATTGTTACCCAGTCCATGGAAAATAAAAGGAACAGATGCACAAAACAAAACCGTGGTCCTCGGTTTTGCAGGTTGCAAGAGGCAGTCCCATCCCCTCGGCAGCACTGCTAACCCTATGGAGCAAACAAACCCGTGCCACGAGGGTGCTGGTGTGAATGACTGACAACTGCACTGCGGTAAATGCACATTAACACTTCTGGGTTGAAAGCAGCCAGGTTGACAAGAGCTCCGTGGTAGCAGATGAGTCAGCTTTGAATGGACCCTAATTGAAGCCAGCAGTGTGGCTGGATGTTTTGCACCAATGTGCTGGCCACCTGCTCCCAGGGCAGCAGAAATGCTCGGCGAGGCATGGGCTGTGAGTCTTCAGAGGGGAGTATTTTTCAGATGCTAAGTAAGTTCATGGGCTGAGTGCAGCCCATGAGTAAGCTAAGTGCAGCCATCACATCTCAGGCACCTTTTGGCAGAATACAAACCAGAATATATACCAGAGTATAAATGCTGCTGCTGTTACAGAACACATAATCTGTTACGTATGGGATTAAGCAAAGGGGATAAGGCTTTCTTGAAACCAATTTAAAACCAAGCCAGCTCATAGCCAAAATCTAGCCATTATTCTGAATACGTTGGTTGCTTTGTTTTTAAACAGAACTTTAGGAACTGCATTTTGGCTGCTGTTCATTTAATGGCAGAAGGATTTGGACTGAATTTGACACAGTGCCTTACTGTCTTGTTCAGCCATTTGTAGTGAGAACGTTATTGGTGATAATTTAGACATGTTCCAGATGTGAGAGAAATGTTCACTCATTTCTAAGATTCTTGTGTTATGCCAAATACACACAAATAGAATTCATACCACAGGGTTTATAATTTATTGTTTTCCAGACCAAGAGGCAAGAAAAAATGAAAGGCATCCAGCACAGATACCACAATATATATTGCTAAGATTAAACATAGTAATTTATGAGACCCACCCCAGTCCCATTAGAAGACAAATGTAATCTTGATGTGTGCACCTACTGTAAGATTCTTTTTTTCTCTATGAATTCAATTATTATTTATACTGTAAGCATTCCGTTAAGGCATTTTCTTTTAAATTGCATTGTCTCTGAGTTTATTACTTATTTGAGATTTGAGGCGTCTTGTTCATCAGCACTTGTGTGCTCAAACAGCTAGTTTCATGTGTATGGAAAGAGTAATATTATGAGCAAATAAAAATGCAATAGCACACATTTATCCTCAATAAGATGATCCCATTAAAAAAAAAGATCCAATAAGCATGCTGAGCCAAACTGTACTAAAAAAATTATTTTCATTAACTGAAATGTTTACAAAAATGTTACAACTACTAATTTCTTTGTTCACCTCACTTCCCATGCTGAATAAAATGCAGTGCTTAAAAGAAAAAAACCACAGAAGTTTTGCAGAGCTTTGAAGATCTCTTCATATACAAATGACATTTAATGTATATTTCAGTGATGCAGTTTGTACCTAAAAAATTGACCTGTAGATTGCTCTCCCTAATCCTTTCCTCCACATCTCACAAGAATGTTTATACATTCATCAGTCATACACAGACAAAAAGCTACAGATCTGGAATATGTATGAGATAATGATAATTTGAAATAGCTAAGGAAGATAAACCCAAAGAAAACTAATTTCAGAACTTTTCACTTCCTGTTCATAGATTTTCCAAAATATTGTATTCAAAACTTAACTGAAAAGTCAGTGGTAGAGAGAGTAGGAGAAGCAACAGAAGGAGAGTAGGCCATGGGTTTTCACTTAAGGGCAGGGAGTGGAGTTTTAGCTTTAATTTATTTTACTTAAGGTTGGTAAGTTTAATTAACCAGGTATGGTTTGAATACGTAAGTAATTCATTAGATTAAAGCCACAGTTGCATACAGATGGTCATTTTGCTTGTAAATATTGAAAGACTTGCTCATGTGCTGACCTTAAGTCCACATGAAATCCTATATCAAGTTTGTTTTGTCCACGATGGTAATTGATGAGTGATATCTCCCTGTCCTTAACTCATGAGCCTTTTATTGTATTTTCTCTCCCCTGTCCAGCTGAGGAGGGAAGAAAGAGTGGCTTTGGTGGGTACCTGGCATCCAGCCAGAGTTGACTCATCACAGGGGTTCTACAGAAAAGTTGGAAAGAAACTATTTACAAGGGCATGTAGTAGTAGGGCACAAAGGGTGAATGGCTTTAAACTGAAAGAGAATAAGTTTATATTAGCAAATAGAAAGAAATTCTTCACTTTGTGTTCAAGGCCAGGTTGGAGGGGGCTTTGAGCAACCCTGTGTAGTGAAATGTGTCCACATCCATGGCAGGGGTGTTAGAACTAGATGATATTTTAAATCCCTTCCAACACAAATCATGATTCTCCAGTACTAATGGCATTGTCAAAGGATTTATCACAAAGCTTTGTATTGTAATAAGAAGACATTCTCAGTACGTGAACCTGATTAAATACATTAGTTCAGCATCTGACCATTTTTCCAGTAAGATGAGAAGAGGTGAAAGGTGCAGAAGGCAAGGCTACAGAACATGCAAACATGCTTCTTTGGATATGCCAGGTTTTACAGGAAGAGTACCCAAGAAATCCCTGAAACAGCTGACAGCAGACAGCTTTCACCCCACCCTCCTCTACAGACATCTGGCACAGCACAAGGAAAACATGTCATGGGCAAAGGTCTCCAGAAAACCAGTTCAATCTGTTGGCATACAGTGTGTTCACAATCCCAACTAACTGTACCTGAATTAAAAATAAGTTTGAGTGGGGTCTCCAGATCTTCATCTGCTGGCCCCCAAAGAGCGGAAGCTGCCCTTCACAAGAAGGTGATTGTTGCCCACTTGTTTTAGTGGGCACATCTGTCTCCCAGATATTCTGATGCTGTTCTAAGGTAGCTCACCCATGGAGATACTCCTTATCTCTTCCCTGCCTTCATAGGCCTTCTCCAGACAAAATTCCGAGATTATTCTGAGATAATTCTCCCTGCTTCTTTCTGCTTAATACCAGCAGGTATATCTACTTGTGTTTCTGTCACTATTTTTCCCAGTTTCTAAAATATTTTTATCTCTTTCTACAGCTTACTAGGCCTAGTCCACACTTTCAAATTTATATTCTATTTAAAGCCTTAATAAATGTAAGTCTGACAGAGAAATCTCAAATGATGAGTGCCTCTAAATTCAAGACCTTATTTTAGAATTGCTGTTCCACTTAACTGTAAAAAAAAAGTCTGAAATTGCATATGATTTTAAAAAAAGAAATATTAATGTCCAGATTGGCAATTGCACAAATGTAATCTGAGTGGCAGTACTTACACAAGCACAAAACCAACGTGCTTCCTATCAGAATCCACTTGCACAGACTGTATTCTTTAAACTGTTCATTTTCCTCCACTCCAGACACACTGAACTCATTGTTTTAATAATTAGCATTAAAAAGCCTGAACTTTAAAAAAAAACCAACACAATAAGCATACAAGTAACACAATCCACATAAAAGAAAAAAACCATTTGTTCTTTCATTAGATCAACTTTTGCTTAGATGTACTTAAAATACCACATCATAAAATGTATGTGAGAAGACCATTTATTGCATCAACAATTAAAAAAGTTTTCTCTTTTTTTATTTATTTGTATAGGACTAGCTGCCCCACAAACCACTTGGCCAAACAACCTGTTGGAGTACTTCCAGGATGCATTGAGACATCCACCAAAATATCAAAGGCTGTAATTACACTTTCATCGTATGTTCCAACTCATCCAAGAATAGTCAAGAAACATTAAAGACAACAATCTCATCTGAAGCTAATTACTGACAACTAGCTCAATACTGCCTATAGAACTCCTCATCTTTGATTTTATTCTTTAAAGAACAGTCTCATCAGTTCCCATGTATCTCAAAGTATTTCTTGAAAGGGTTATAAGTGGCGATGAATTCCAGGTCCTGGGTTACTGAAATTTTTATAATTTCACTGTCCTAATAGGTTCTTTGTAGTTGGTACAAGTTTGATCATAACCATAATGATCACATGATTGCTTGAGGGAGAGAAAAGAAAAGAAAAGAAAAGAAAAGAAAAGAAAAGAAAAGAAAAGAAAAGAAAAGAAAAGAAAANAAAAAAAAAAAAAAGACAACTGAGTTAATAAAAAATTGGGTGGGATTTTGTCCCAGAAAATAAAATAATAATAATAATAATAAATCCAATCAGTAATATTTTATGATTTCTTCTCCCATTGAAATCTTCAGCATATTTAATAATTTTATTTTTTACTCACAAAACATTGGTTCTTAAAAAGAAAAAGTACTTATTCATATTTTAGAGATAGGGAAATGAGGCACTTTGGAAAACTGCAGCAGAACAGAGACTTTTAGCCTGGTTTCTGAACTATCAAATTGGTCTTCTAAATACCAAAAATCCTTTCTTATTGCTGTTCTCAAAGAGCATCTGCAATAACTGCAGGCTAACCACATTCTGGCTGAAGCTGTGCTGGAAACCAAGTTGATTAAACCAGTGGAAACATTGCTGAAGAGATTTCCCTAACCAACATGGCCAGCTAATTTTCAGATTTTTCTCCCTAAGAGAGATGGTGGACAAGCTACTTCAAGGAGAAGTTTTTCTATAAATAATAATCAAATTTTCCATTTAATCAGTATTTATCAAAATACAATATTTAAAAAAAAAAACCAAATCAATAATACTGTGATGCTTTTGAAAGCCTCACTCTTACCCTTGGTGACTCTTTTGGCTAAAAGTATTTTACTTAAGCAAAGCACACTTTTTGGTCTAACTAGTAGAACAGGACTGGTGGGGACCTGTCTCCTCCCCCAGATGGGAGGAAATCTCAGTAGATCACAGACCTGCTATTGTCTTCTACAGAAAACACAAAGACAAGGCACTCTAAGAAGCACTGGGTGGCAGCAAGGCATGCTGAAGACAGTCTTGAAAAACTTCTGAAACTGGCTGTTCTTTAATATTTGGTCTATACTCTGCTAAACCACTGTCCTGTAACTGAGACATACCAAACACTGTGTTTTCTAAAACTTTTCATACCAGAAAACCTTCTGCACTGAGATGAGCCTCACATCCTTACACTTTCACATCTGAAGATACTCATAAACTTTGCTTAACTGCATGGCATGAGGCCATGAATGGCAATACCCAGTCCTGCTTAGGATCCTAAACAAAAAAGTAATGTGGAGGGGGCATAAGACAGAAGCTTAGCCTCAGGACTCAGGATCACCCTGGAGGTCCCAGGGCTGTAAGCTACTGGCAACCAGTGGTCAGTGACTAGCCAGGAAAGAGATGAGTCCTTGGCACCTGGGTGAAACCAGCCAGGGGTAACCAAGAAAGCAAAGAACAAGTGTCAAACATATGTCAAAACCACCACATAGAATAAATTCAAAAGCGACGTGGAACTATAAACCAGTTAAGAATGAGATAGGTGCAGACCATGCAAAAATGCCTGCAAGCAGATCCTAAAGTGAAGGGGAAAGATTTCTCCCAAGGATGTATTTTGAGTACTCAGGATGCAGACAACTCACCAGAAACTACCACTTCAGCCAAGATTGAAAACACTGACCACCAGACCTAGAGTGCCAGTGGAAAGTATTACTTAAGAGAAAGGGGCACATAAAGCTTATATGATTCTATACATACTAGAAAATATGTGTATGCCTCATTTTATCTGCATTTACTTTGATGTATAAGTGCCACTAATACTGTAACTTGACAAATAATAACCCTTTGGACAATTAAGATTTTAATTATACTAATGATAAATTCTTTTCTTTGAATAGAGGGTGAGTTCTTTTTGCCTGTTGTAAGATCTTGAATGCGACAAATTTGTGGGAATTCAATGAACCTGTTCCGTAACTGGGATGCAACAATTTCCTAAGAATAACATGCTCACAGGTTCATCAAATTCAGGTTAATTCTTCCTTGGCAAGGGAGCAGGAGTATTTTGGAAGAGTCAGAGCATTAAATAGGCAGCAGTTCAAAGAACATGATACTAACAGGAGTAGAACCATTGACATCAACATTTTTTCACCCTTACAGCCTCAGAAATGCTTCAAAAATGATGGATTTCAAATCGATACAGAGCACCAACTCACACAGCACTCCAACCCCAGGTGGATGACACATATCACAGAGCCCCATTAACATATGGTGCTCATAAACTGTACTGCTGCCCGCTCATATTGGGAGAGGTTTATGGTTATGTTCTACACAGAGTTATCTTGTCTAAAGGTATCACACAGATGGATCCCAGCTATAAGATCTGCACCTAAGAAAAACCACCAGCCTCCGGGCCAGCTTCAGTTGTAATCAGTGTTAAAGAAATAATGTTGTTTCCAGCACACTGAGCTGCAGCTGAAAGGGCTCCATGAATTCCTCAAGGCTACACTTCCATACAAATGTCACAGCCTGAAAGGGAGAGATCAGCCACACCCCCTACCCATGGCTTTTTGCTTCACCTTAGCTTTGCTTGGGGCTGATCATCATTATTAGGCTTTCTGCCCTCCAAGTCCCCTGCAAGCAGGGTGGGCACTCATCCCACACAGCACCTGTGAAGTTGTTTCAGCAAGAGAACCTGGCCAGACCTAGCACCTCAAAACTGAGACCCTGCTCAGTAAGTCAAAGGAGGTTTGCCAGGATTTTACAGCACACATCAGGTGCTGCCAATTAAAAAGTCTCAAAATAGTGGAATTCATGCAATTATATGAATAATAATAATAGAACATGTAAGTCACAAATAAAACCCTGAAATCATAAGTAATTTTGTTGAATAAATGGAAAATATGGATCAACGGTGGAAAGTGATATCTAACATGACTTCCAGTTATGATATTGGAGTAAGAGTTCTAAACTTTGGAGGAGGTTTTTAGAATAAGACTTCATTAACTGAGAATCAAATTCTCTAGAAATTGCTCATTTTTTCTTTTACCCTTTGTTTTATTGTTGGATGAAGGCAGAGAAAATTTTGCCAAGAAAGGGTAAGATCCTGTATAATATAGCTGCTCTAGGGATAGTAAGAGGTTATATAAATCCTCCCAAAGGAAGGGATTTGTATTTTTTGGTGGAACTATAAACATAAAGCAAATGGAATCGCTTAAGAGTTGCTATTTGCCCTGTTGGTTCTTGTTCATCTTGTAAACGAAATGCAATAAAAGAACAAAGACTATTTTCCATTTTTAAGGATTGTTTCTCCATCAGAGCTATTCAGAAACAGTTTATTTTCCAGTTGGTGAATACAGATTGATGAGGTTTCTGTCTCTCCTTCCTATATCTGGAACAACTATTCCATTTTTGAAAAATACAGCATCATGTCAATGTCATACTTTACTGTAGTGCAAGGTAAAGAATTGAACTTTGCCCGCCGAGAAAAATAAACAATATGTTTTAGAGTATTGCTAAAGGAAAATTTGAAATCATTCATATAATCCTTTATGGAAGCACTTAAGGAAATATTTTAAGATAATAAACACAGTGAAGAAATTCAAAAAATTATTCCTAATTTACTTGAACCAGTAAATATTGTTTAAACAAAAGAACCTACCTGCACGATAAATAATTTAGTAGGTGCTGCTGAGTGCTTACTACCAGGAAAAAAAAAAAAGTTATTTATTATGTACTGATTTGTGGAACAAGATAGGTATTTTAGATAGTGACTAGGGCCCTTTGCAATCGGACAGATAATTTCAGACCATTGTAAAAATTTATCAAGCCTCCATCTACATTTCCTTCTTCTGTGTGTGTGTGGACAAAACAAAAGTGAAACTGAGTTAATGAGAATAAATTTCTAGTAGTTCATTAATAACCCATGTCAAGTTTGAAAAAAATGGGCAGATGTTATTCATGCAGTTCACTCTCCTGGGTTCTCCTGGTTTGTTTTTACTGAGTAAATGTATTGATGGAAATGGAGAGTCTTTAGAGAAAGGAGCAAAATGTGCAAGATTTATGCATCATGCAGAAATGGGAGGAAAACAAAAATTTTTGCTACTTACAAGAATTCTACAGAAACACATTTTCCTCCCTACAGGCTGGAACACACACAACACTCCCTGTTTTTGAGACATGCATATCAAAGTGAATTGAAAGGAAAATACCCCAAAATTCATCCTCATTGCCATACACTATTTGGTCTCCTGAGGCTATTTTTTAAAAATACTGGTGATGATACTCAGCAAAATTATGTTTGTTGAATATAGCTCTATACCCAACCACTCAGGAAGAATTCCGACCCTTGAGAGTTCTGCTTTATCCCTTTGTATCCCTTTATTGGGCTCACACATCAATTCACATCATACACACAGTTAAGCCAAGTGAGAAGCAGGGAGATTTTCACAAGGCACACTACTGGACACAGTATATTCAAATATTTTTTAAAGCTGAAATGCCACACACCTTTCCCAGATACACCTTGAGGAAGGAAAATAATTTTTGATTCAATTAGCTGCAGAAACATGTTGCAACCTCTTTGCAACAATTTGTTATGACCTTTCATAAATCAGAACAGTGTTGTTTAGCAGCCAATGAAAACATCTGTCAGAAGACAAAGAAATTAGTCCACACTCACATGCAAAGATGATTAAAATCAAATTCAGACATTAATAATTGATCCCAGGTGTCCCTCTATTCTTTGACCCATAGTTGTCAGTTGTCACTGATGTAGTTAGATGGTTAGAAAGCTTTTTCTTTTTTTTCCATGGTGATTTGGCAAAGTTCTAAAAGCTTTTAAGAGTCGAATCTAGGAATTCATGCAATAAATATCATTATTGTAGAAGCCACAACAATTAAAACCTTTTTCCAAGAATTTTAAATCATCTTAATCTGGAGCACTATAGACCATAAAAATAGCAAGTGTTTGGGGATAACATTGTCTGCACTTTTTCTTTGGAAATTTTAAAACAGACATTGGAAATGGGTTGCAAAGTCAGCAGTATATTTTGAGCATTCAGATGTGCAGATGTGCAAATACTGAAGATGACATCTTGGGGTTTTTTTCCACAAAACACAGGCACTTTAACAGCTGAAAAACAGTAATTCCCAAGTTCATCAGCTGAGAAGCCCTATGGCTCCATAACAGACTTCCTTAATTTTTGGGCCTGTTGCATTTTTTAAGCATTTCTCTTCATCTTTTAAAAAACCAATCAACCTGAAACACACAGATGCTACTAATACCTACGGTTTAAATTTCAAAAAGCAGCCCCCATCACCATTCATGGAAAGGAGGAGAGTGCTAAAATCTGTAAGGAGGCTCTGTTTTTGAGTCAGCAATGAGTAACCACTGCTGTCAGTTCAACATTTTGGGTTGATAAAGAGTTATAAACTGGTCACTAAAACAGCAATCAAAATGTTACTGGACATTAAATGAAAAATGCACAAATTAGCAGCCAATTAAGAATTGTCAGTCTTTCTTTTACTATCCACTCTTAGATGTAGATTGTTGACTTTTAGACACACATGCTATGTGGCATCACCACCAGGATTGCCACCATGCTCAGATATAAAGACTTGCTCCTACAGAGAAAGCTAACCCAGCAAAGAGACTGTGCCCACATGGTGACCCGTGTGGTGATGCAGGTCTCAGTTTCATTTTGTAGTGCATCATCTATTCAGGGCATCCTCTCAGACCATAACTTAAAAATAAGAGTTTGGAGAAATGAGCCTTAAAATACTCATTTCCCTTTATAAGGAAGTCTCTCCTCACACACACACACACACAAAATGGATGGGCGTAGAATAAGTCTCTCAAGGGAGAGAAAAATGACAGTCCTCAGCACACAATGCACTACATTAAGCCTTACCATCACATTATGTTTTCTCCTGTTAAATTGCCAGCTGAAGCAATGTGTAGTCTTTCCTACTTTTCCTAGAACTCTTCGCAGGAAACCTGCAACCCACTATGTCTGGCAACAGCAGGTTGGACACAGCCAAAAAAGAAGAGCAATAATACTGCAAATTAACAGCCAAAGGCCAAAGACCCAAGGCTTCTCAGCCACGAGGAAAAAAAAAAAAAAAAAAAGCAGCATCATAGTTGTGTCAAGGGTACTCGATACGTTTAGTTAATGCACAGAGAAAAAGAAAAGTTTTGTTGACAGGTGAACTTCTGACATTTCCTTTTGCCCCAAAGGCCACACACTCACAAAACCACTCCAGAAAGCAGCAGCAGAAAAAGATTTTATGTAGGAAGCTCTCTGTTGAATCAGAGGCCTCTGTGGCTTATTTAGAAGAGTGGTATCTGTGTCTCCACAGAAATACTTGGTTGCCCTTGCAGTAAAGGAATAAACACGAGGTTACATGAGAATTTAAACTCACTGCCTCCTAACATCACAGTCAGGACTATGCTGGCAGCTCCCAGACTCTTTTGCTTTTCCATATCCAGCTGGAACTTCATACAAAGAGGCAGACTTCCATGATGTAATTAAATCTTGCTGGAAATGAGATTTTTCACATACTTCATCAAGCTTAAAAGCAGAGGCATTCAAACAGACTGCATCTTTTTAACTCTTGGATAACATGCAGTCTGTTCTACCAGCTCTCATCATTATCCATGCAGGAATTCTCTACAATTACCATTACATTAAATTAAATTAAGTCCACAATCTTTCTGCTATGATCAAAGTAGGTGCAGATGTTGAGATTGTATAAGACATGGTCTGCAAAAAATGGGGTGGAAGCTGAAGCAAAATCACAACACCACCATCCAATAAAGCAGACAATTAGTAACAAAGAGGTTACCTGCTCTCAAGATACTATCATTTCCATCTAATTTAACTTTTTATTATCTTACAAAAGAAAATATCCTATTGAAAAACATTTCTCACCATTTTTGCCTTTGGAAAAAGTCACCCAAACTAATACTTATTTTCAAAAATCATATTCTTCTGGGTAATATCCTCTAAATGAGATCTCTCCATAGCATTTATAGCCCTCTCTGTTGTTACCTATGAGACCCTCATCCTGTTTTTCAGTAACCAAGGACAGTATTTTTCCAGAAGCACCACTAGAGTTCATGTTAACCATTTTTAAATTATTTTTATTTTCCAGTTCAGAAAAGGCCTGCAATACAGTATGGAAGTATTTAGCATGCACACAAGAGTTAGGTAAGACTATTTCACTCTTTTTTTCTTTTTAGTGGCTAATTGTTTTCAAATTCCTGACAGAGTAAATTAGTCAGAAAGAAAATCAAGAAAAAAAATTGTACTGGCATTTGGTATTCTGAAGGCCCTGTTCTTAATTTCCTCCATTCTTTCATGTAATAATAGCTTTGGTTAAGCCTCCGGATACGTGGTAAATTGGACTGAGTTTGAGTTCTTCCTCTTAATAGGTTTTCTTGTAAAAGGGTCCAATGCAAATAAATACAATAGGCCACAGTAATCCATAAGTTTTTCGGAGGGGGGATATCAAAGAGTAAAAATTGATTAAAACTTAGCAAAAGATTGGTATCTTTAGAGAAAAGAAAATGTTCATTCAGTTCTCTGCTGGTCTCCCCTGCGATGCAGAATGATGATTCAAACCCACCAAGGTGTGCACACAGAGCAAAGCAGTGCTGGCTCTCCTTTCCTGTGACTTGTTATACTTGGAAGATAATTAGGACTTGAACACCCGTGACCAGGTAGGTCACTTTGTGTGCTTTTTTAGAACCTGGGGTGGCTTTGCAGGCCAGGCTAAGAATGAGATACAGCTTCCCACAGCCAGCAAGGGGAGCAGGTAGACAGTAATGAAACTTCTAACCACAGTCAGATGTTGAGAATTCAGACTGAAAGTTGAGTTTTCAATTGATGACAGGAGCTAAATGTTATTGCATTTCCAATTAAGTCCCTAAGTGTTTCCAATTATTATGTTAATATAGACAACATTAGCATACCAAGTTTAGAAAAATATACGTATATATTACATACACATCTACAGTAAGTCATGAGAGCACCACAATTCTCACAGGCTCAGGAGCTGTCCCTGCAGGGGACACATCAAAATCTTGCACTGACATAATATGTGTATTTTCCCCAATTTTAGCCTCTATTTTCCTCCTGTAAGGATTATTTTCTTACTCACCCCTCTCCTGACTGACTTAGTAGCTTCTTATCTATCTCCTTTACTTTGTCTATAAACATGGATGCAGTTTTCGTCCATTGAATTGCCTGAATTTTCTTAGTAGCACTGCACCTGCAGAGTTTACAGCCTCCTACAGTCTGCTGCTGCTAGAAGTTATCCTGCCACTGGTCAGCCTGTAGGAGAATTCTCCAGCTACTTCCAATCAACATGAGACAGATTACCAAAGACATACAATTTGAACTAATTAACCTAGCCTAGATCCTTTTTTGCTTAACCAGGTGTGGGGTCATCCACATGACCAACTTAGCTGGCAGCTGTGAAAAAGTGAAAACCTCTGGGAGGAAGGATGTGATGAGCAGCCAGTAACCATTGTACTTCCTCTTCCAGCTGCATCCACAGCTCCCCCTCTAAAAAACAGTCCTGATCCCCCTTGCAAAGGGTCACACTTTCCTCTGCAGACTAAGGCAACATGCAGTTATTACTAGGAGGCTGAAATCTGAGAAGAGCAACTCCAGTACAGCTCTTCCTTATGCTGTCCCAACTACTCTTACCAGCCTCTGAGGATCTCCTCTGGCTACAGCTTGGCATTTGTAGGCAGTCTGTTTTCTCCTCTGTTTGTGTACGCCATTAGACTGTTCCTCTTCTTAATGCTGTGTCCTACCCAAGTCTCCATAATTCTGCTCTGATACTCTTCCCCTGGTTCCAGCCAAGCATGTTGAGTAAATGAGATCACTTGGGTGTCTTCACACCACATGTGGTCACTCCTTAGGACAACCTCCTTCACCTGTTCAATTAGACTGTGAATAATTTGAAACAAAACTTGTGCTGAAAGTTCTTGTTAAATACCAGCTGCTCCAAGGTCCATAATTGAGGCGTTCCCAAAGCATTACCATGCCTATGCTGGCTGAAATATCCTCTGAAATAGGCTCCCAGCAGTTTTTTCTGTACCTTTGCAACGTGTTGTATTTTATGCTTTAGGTGCCTTAGTACTGAAATGCAGTACACATGAAAACAGTCGTGCCAAATTTTTAATTAAAAGCCCCTTTTTGGTACTTCCAATTAGGTAAGAGAGCAAAAATCTCCTTTTCCAGTTTACAGAAAATCCTATTTTTGCCTCTATTTTTACAAGAAATGCAGAGACATTGTGAAGTGTGCCCCAAATGTGTCATCATCCAATAAAATTCCACATGTGCAAAAACCAGCCCTAAAATAAAGATACTATACTGACAAAGTTATAGCCAGCAGGAGGAAACAAAAGGTAGTGAGGTACAAGTTAAGAATACTGTTACTAGCTATTGAAGGAGAGTCCAGGGTATATTTCAGAAGTTCAAGAATGAAATCTCCTGGCCAATACTGTAATAGAATTCCCAAATGCATCCAGAGTTTTTACTTCATCTTGAGGAAGCCCTGTGACTGTGCCTCTTCAGGTCCACTACGACACTTTCAACAACATGAAGTTTTTGTTCTGAAAACCAGAGGAGGAAAGACCTGGAATACATCTATGCAACATGAAAGGGGGAGGAGACCCACGCGGGGTGAGCTGCACAGGAAAAGAACACAGTCTTTGATGGGTTTTGAACAAGCACAGGTGTGGTGGCATGCATTCCTAGCAGGATTTATGCATTTGTAGCAAGAACGACCTTGAAGAAGCAAATTTAATTGTCAAATAGTCTAGAGGAAGACTCTATTCCTCAAAACACATAATTACATAACCATATATGATTTACAGATGGTGAAAAAGTACAGCACCTGTCACAGACTTTGCTAAGCCAAACCCTAAATATGTTTATCCTTCATAACGTGTTTCTGACAAATATTTTTTAATTCTAGGTCCTCTGCCAAGTGTGAGGACTAATCCTTTCACCAGAAAAATAGACTGAAGTCTTTACAGCACTGTCATCAAACAAATGTTTACCAGCTGAGGAGAAATCCAGTGCCCTAGAGGGCAATAGTCCTGCTGACAGAAAAAAACAGGAAAGGTGTGCTAAAAAATGTGCTCTGAAGTCAAATGACCATTGTAGCGCTTTAAAGATAAGCATTGGTACCAACATGAATTATTTCAGCTAGATGAACAAGATAAGGGTTAAACATTTTCCTCCAAGTTTTCTTCAATGTTCAAAGCAACACTGAAAGGTTTTCATAAGGTACGAACTTGTAGGAGAAAGAATACAGACTGAGCAAGTGGTGCAGCACAGAAATACATCCATAAAGAGAAGCAGCTGGTGGTGAAGATGAGATATCTTCACTTTTGGACACTCAGGGACTTCTTCTGGTGCCCAGCAATCTGATCCTGGGAGCTGAATGCCCACTAGCAGGTTGGAATGTAATTTTTGTTTAGTTGCAGCCAAAGAAAATCCCACTAACACGCTGCCAGGCTTCCCCACAGAGCACAACAATGCACTTTCAATGTGGATGAGTGGATGATGTGTTTCAAAACTCACTAACATACTAATGGAAATGTTAAACACAGAGGAGCATAAACCTAAGCCTTGTTTAGGACTTGTGACTCCAGGTCACAAGATGTGCAGCTTTCTTCGCTGATTACTCGCCATCATGTCAGGCTTACGGATTTCAGTGATAACTTCAGGAGTTCCCTTCACTCTGAAATCTAAGCCATTTTTATTGGGTATCTAATGTTAGGACTTTATGTCTGATACTATTTATTTACATGTTTTAAGAAATGGGAAAGTGTAGCTGAGGTGAAGACATGTGGCAAGAGTATTCCAGATGGTCAGAGCTGTAGGGGAAAGAAACTGGATTACACTGGTGTGTTACAGACCCGCTGGGAAAAAATTAAACTGAGTAAGTTAATGATAAATTATGAATGAAGTATGTGCCATGAATATTAACCACACACACTGTGTACTTTCTGAAACTGTGTGTCTCCAGAAGAATAGTTTTGTAGCCACAAGACAGCACCAGTTTATTTAGGGGACATGGGAACTCTGTAAGGAGTAGGAGTCCTACAGAACTAAAGGAATTGTCCGGCATTGTGAAAAACAGAAAATTATTCCTAACTTATACAGCACACTAAATAACAAAGACATTAAACTTTTATGGCACTCCTAGGGATGGATGGAAGCCCATTTCAATAGCAGATTTAATTCTCCCCAGTTACAAACCATCAAGATTTACATGAACCCGGGGAGGAGGAAAGCCAGGGAGATACAAAAGAAGCATCACATCCTAGTACAACATTAATTAATAAATAACAGAACTGTCCTGAGACTCCAAAAATGTGGGTAGAAGTATTAATGTCAGTAAGAGATATTTTTGGAAAGGATACCTGTGTGACTTCAGAACAATGGGTTTTTTAAGTGTTGGAATGAAACTTCCACATGTCAACCATAAAAATGAAAAATAAGTTGTCACTTTAAATTTTCTTTCTTAGGCAAGTACCTTATTTCAGACTCTATTGAGTAGAGAATCCTTTTTTGTTGAACTTTTTGAGGATATACAAGTGCACAGGCACTTCTTTAGCCTACAGTTCCCCCATGCCTTAAAAATTTTACTCAGTAATATCAGATATGAAAGCTGTTCTGGCACAAAAAACTGAAAACACAATGCTCCTAGAAAGCCTTTCCAAAGGTTCAAGTTTTTGTAGTCAGACACCTCCTGACATAAACATGTAACTTCCCAGATTTCCATTGTTCTGGCATGTGTACATGGTAAACAGGGGAACACAGCTTTGGAGGTCCTCACTGGCCAAGGAAGAGCAAAGAAGCCACCAGCAACATCTGCCAGTGCCTGGCTCAGGAACAGGCACATTATTTCCTTTCCTCTTTGTTTTACCAGGAAAAAAGGACTCAAACCAACACTGGTCAGAGCACAAGGTGTCCAGATTAACTGTTGTGAGCAAGAATAATGAGTCAGGCAAGAAAGAACACCACCAAACCCTCATGCTTTCTGTTAGGAGCTGGCTGAGCTGCTGGTGGTGACCATGTGCAACAGGTAAGAGGTGCCTGAGATGAACACAGGGCAAAGACCTGGGACTAGTGGCAGGCAGATTCCAGCAGCTGGAGAAATCAATCACTTGCTACAGGGCTTAGTCCTCACTGAGGCAAGAATAAAGTTTAATATGTACTTTTTGGCTTTTATTTTTAGAAGATTAACTAGCCTTTCTCTGTATTATATCCTATTTAAAACATCCAGAAAATTATGTTTCGTCCCTGTGCCTGAAAAGTCACACATAAAACTTACCATAAACTTCTACTCTGCTCTAAAAGTGTCAGCAATGACACTTTAAAGGCAGAAATTGAAGGACAGGTTTCCAGATGCACAGAGTTTTATATGAGTTAAGTCATTGGCATAAAGGGATAAAAATACAAAGCATTAACATTTACTTTAAGAATTAAAAGCCTGAAAAAGTCAGGATGTGTATTTTACAAGGTTGTCAATCATGCAGGAAAAGTCCCTATAAAGAAGGAATATATTGGCAGTAAAAGTCATACAAAGTATTAATGAAGTCACTTCCCCCTTACTTCTTAAAAAGAAAATCTTATCTAGGTACACAGAAGAACACAGGCTAACTGGACACAAGCCATCTGTTTTACTCCACTTTGCAAACACCTAAAAATTTTTGTTGGGTTATTTGGGTTTTCCTTTTTCCCTTGTAATTTAGCTTTGGAAACAGATAGGCATTCCAGAATCAGTTTATTTAAAATGTCTGCTCCAGCATGGGAAGATAATGGCTGTTTTCTCTTACTGTTTATGCTATGAAAACTTCTACACATATTTTATATCTGCAAAATTCTTTGAGATTTCTTCAAAATATTGCACCTCTTTGAAGAAGGATGTCAAAATTAGAAACGAAATGACATTAATAATAAGGAAGTAATATCAAAATCACAAGATAGCATGCTGTGTATCATTGGAATATTATTTTCCCCTGCATATACAGACAAATAAAAGGATGATTATGGAATTTCCTGCTGTAATAACTTAACCTAGCTAGCAGCACCACAGATTATCCAGTAGCATGGTCTTCAGTGCAGGGATGTGATGAGTTGGAAATTGGTGGCATGGCACAAAAGCTCTGATGGTCGGCAGGAGCTGGAGCCTCTGTGGCAGCATCCTCAAGTCCCATCATCATTACCTTCAGCTTGCTCTAAAGATGGGGAACAGACTCTTTGGAATGCCATGTGACATATTTTCTGAGCATCTGCTGTGTAGGGCAGGGAGAAAAAACAAACAAAAGAAAACAAGGCTAAAAGCACAGAAGAAAAACAGATTTCTTAAGCTGGCAGTGTTTTAAAACCAATCCCTATCATCCTGAAGCTGGAAAGTGACTACAAGCACAAAGCTCAGGCAGCTCTAAGTTAGGCAGCAGAGCCAGGGTGAGCAGAGGGGGAGGCTTGGCTGTGCAGCAGCCCAACCTCACTGTGCTGAGTGTCTGGCTGGGGAACCTGCATCTGCAGCCTCTGGGGATGTAAGTAGCTCACAAAGCCACACACAGCTTTTGCTGGATAAAGCTTATGGTGAGCTGTGCTCACTGTCCTGTTTTCCAGGGACATCAGTGCTCAATAACTACTTTAACTTTTCACCTGTTCACTCCTGGTCACCCTTCAAAAGAAGTCCTAATGCCACCCAATGCGTACTGGGTAGCAGATACAGAGTGTGTGTATCCTGGCAGGGATAAGCTAAGTGAGTTGAAACAAATGAGGTGTTACAGTCTATGACACAGGAAAGCAAGCAGATGATTAATAGTCCAATGAAAGATTATCCTCATCTGATATTTCCACACTTGAGTGAAATCCATCCCCAGCTGCAATTTAATGTAATGGTTGTCTATTTGGAGTTCCTAACAACTCTGCCTCAAGTACCTTTATAATTGTTTGCACTGATTTTCCAGTAATCTTTAAGAATTAGTATAAAAATACCTTAAAAACCTAAAGATTTTAAGCTGAAGGGTTCAAAATAGTTTGCTTTCCAAATCTAGACACCACAGAATGGCAGCAAAACCCTCCAGCCTGCAAGACAATGAAATTACCTTCCAAGCCATAGCAAAGAGAAAGGCTGCTGCTCAAGTGGCAATGAAGGCTTCCTTCAAGGCTAAACTCCTTCCTGTAGCTTAAGAAAGCTGCCAGTGGCAGCACTGTCAGCATCAATCAGACCAGGGAGAGGAGAAAAATGCCTTCCTTAAGTCTAACCACCAAACACCAGAGCTTTTGTAAAGATGGGCCATGTCTCATGTGTAACTTGCTATTTAGTAGATAAATTATTAAACATCTTTTTATCTTCTTGTGATTGCAGTGACTAAAGGTTACAGGAAATTTTCTATCCTATTTTTCTCCATTCATTTCTCACAGTTTCAGTAAGCCTTTGCAAAAAAATCAGTATCTCTTACTAAAGAAAAAAAAAAATATTTTCTGTAGTTCTCTATTCTTATTACAGGGGAAAAGGCAAAAAAATTCACTGTAAAAATCCTTTACCAAAAGGGCTACTGTTGTGATATACATGGAATAATCAGGGGGAAAAACTGTCATTAACAAGTCATTGTGAGAACTCTGAATTTTTGTAAGATCTATTATTCCTTTTCACCAGTTCTTCCATGCCCATGTCCTTTGATAGAGCAGGAAGAGTTCACTATTCTCTGACATACAAGGTTTGTGGGAAGGGGAAAAAGGGATAGAAAAGAGGAGATCCACAGGAGAGTGTCAAGATCTGGTGATGTTCAGCTTCTACAGGAAGTTTAGAAGGTCAGAGTTTATAGGGACAAATGGTCCTTATCCTGCAGAAAACCCTGTTTCTGCAGAGGGAAATCAGCTGACTACTCCATCAGTTATTCAGCATGGCAGCTCAAATCTTCCTTCATTTCCTTCCTCTTTCCATTACATTTTGTGTACTTTCTGATATATTGCTATTGCACATTATAGCAGGTGTCATACCTTACAGTAACCTTCCTAAGGAAAAGACCAAGGAAAAGATCTGACAAACCTGAAGACATAGTATTTTTGGTACCTTTGGGGGGGAATCTAAGGGGAACACACTTTCAAGCTGTGCCTCCCACCTCTCACTTGAGTGGAAGGACTCAAGGAGAAAAGACTTAAAGACAAGTTTCTCCAGGGAGCTGGAATACTGCACCTGCAGTGAGTGCAGAGAGAATGCTTTATGTCAGTGAAGTTATTAAGACCTTTGCAAACATTCTTGTAACCACAGTCCTGGTGGATTTTTTTTTTTTTTTCCTTGTTGGTTGGTTTGTGGAGGTTTTCTCCTCATTTCCCTTTGTCCTTTATCTTTCAGACTGAGTGGGCAGTAAAATAATGAGTTTGGTATTCACCAGATTTGAAAAAACTATTAATAGATAATGGGGATGAGGTTTAGGTTTAAAGATAAGGTATTAATAGATAATGGGGAGGAGGCTTGGACTAAATACCATACAGGAAGGGAGTGTCCTTTGAAAAGCATTCCATACTAATAATTTCTCTTACAGTTAAGGAAATGGTATGATCCCTTCAGTTAATCTCTAAATATAACCAGCCATCATCATTCCTATATCTAATTTCTTTATCTGACCTTTCAGAAACCAAACAATCATAAGAACAGTGATGATGCATCCCAGAGCATCCCTGTCAGAGCTGGGAGCAAGGAATAGTCCCCATGGTCACTACTATTCTATCCACACGCGTTTAGTAAACTTATCTCTCTGGGGAGGAAAAAGACCTTGCAATGTCACAACATTTTCATGGAAATTTTGTAGCATTTTTTTTCCTGAGGTTTTGCATTAACTCTCAACAGTCAGATGAAGAAAAGCAAGTAGAAAACTAAACAGAAAGTTTATCCATTATTCCTAGGTTCTGTCTCATGACTGGGTGAGTCTTCTGTTGTTACTTTCACACTACTTTTTTAAAACACCTTTCTGTAAGTGCTTCTGACTTCCTTTAAAAAATCCAAATTTGCTCTTCATTGTGGAAAACTACTTTTTCTTAGTCAACAGGATACTCCATTTACCTCAGGTCTTTAAACCTTTCCATCCTCCAAGTCAAACAGAACTACCAGGTTTCCAGATCTAATTTCAGCAGGTCGTGGGTTGGGTATTTTCTGATTAACAGGTTGAACACAGCTGAGGAAAGGAAGTTCCGTAGACCAATATTTCAGCTAATGCCTTCTTCATAAGGCATCCAGCCAAAACATTCATCTGCAGAGTTTCCTTCCTAGTTATAGTGAGATTTACCCCTGAGTGTTTGTAGTGATAGATAGAGCTTTCAAGAGACCAACTCTCACTCACAGTCTCAAAGGCAAGGAACGAGAACTACAAACAATATACAATCCACACCACAAACATCTGCACCCAGTGCATTTGCAAGTTTTCTTCATTTTGTCTGGCTGCTCATCTTTCTCAAGCATTTTTCAGGAACCAGCCACCTTTGCTGGGGAATTCCCCCTCTTCTGTTCCTTGTGAGAATACAGGTGGCAATGACAACATTGCTGTTCACTTAGGATTTCGACAGTGAGTGTTCACTCTTTCATTGAGGAAAATTTATTTAAGGGTACATTTCATAATTTTTTACATGTTTATTATGGGAATAATTACCACTCAAAAAAGTGTGCTTCTGACATTTATGATACAAAACTGACATTTATGATACCATTTTCACTTTTCAAAAAAGGCAGCACTTTTGCGCTGCACACGTAACTTAAATAAATTGCTCCAAAAATGTATCCTCTGGGTTTGGATGAAATATTTTAATCTTTACTGTTAAGGTCCAGCCTGAGTTTTGCATCAAGTTTACACTGAGCCTGTTCTATTGATTCTGGTGAAATTATTACATCTTTCAGTAAATATGATATCAGCATCAGAACAAAAATATAAGCTTTTCTTAAGGAATATGGACAAATGTCTAGATAATTCTCCTGTCATAAAATTACGCTCTTTATTAGTTAATAAACTAATTCCTTATATTAAAAGCTACCTAGATTAGACCACAGATGGTGTCTCTGTCTTAACCAGAGCATGCATTTTGTAAGCAAAACATCTAATACTGTGGGTAAGGCAGGATTACGTTGGAGACATTGTTAATTTAAGTGTCAAATGCTTTTAAGAGTTGAAAGTGTTCACTCATAACTGTTATGAGTTCAGCATATGTTATAAATTATGTGCATATAATCTAAAAAACAGATGAATTCTGTGTAATGTCTTTCAATTAAGACATTAATTGGCCAACATGTTTTTAAAAAATCAGGATTAGGATAGGTGAAGCTGCTTTCGGGTTTAAAGAGAAAAAGAATTTTTAGAGGAATCAACCAAATGGTTCCCTGGTAAAACTGGTAACTTTAGTGGGAGAGGCAAGGTTGACTGTTGTTTGATGCTTCAATGTCATTCATAGATCTACACTTGCATCACATCCAGGTAGCCTGTAGCAGCTGAAAATTCAGATCGAAAGTCACAGTGTTTCCTTCATGGAGGGGCTGGACAGCAACTGGATATTTTGTCTTAATACCTTTCACTAACTTGATACCCTATCGTTTTTTACTGTCCCGTGTGGACTGTAAAGCAGTCAAAGCCCATATAAAAGAGCACTGAATTTAGAAGGCCTTCATTCTGCACCCATTTCTAAAAAAAAAAAAAAAAAAAAAAAAAGCCCAGAAGTTTTGAATATGAGCTGTACCCATTTCAAATACTTGTAGTTCCCAAGGAAAACAACAATACTACAACCAAAACCACCTAATGCACACAAAAAATCCCCACCAAGGCTATACCAGAGATCCCCGCAAGCAACCCAAGCAGCTTCTCTGCAAAGGCTGTTCAACAATGACATTTCCTGACAAAAGAAAAACTGGGCAGGAAAAACTGAACAGTGGTGAGTATTACTTTATGATTCAGATGCATATAAATTGAATTACAAGTCTGGAGCACCAAATAACAAGGAGCTGTAAATAAAGGTCATAAACATTTCACATCAAGATATACACAAAGAAGCTGTAAAGCAATGTCATGTCTACACTCTATCCAAGCATACATTAAAGGAACTTTAAGTTTTGTCACAGTGCTTTCCAAGGTACTAAACGTAGCAAATAAATAAAAAATTATAGACCCTTCAACCCATACAAGCACGTAGGATAAAGACTTCTCATCCAGTGTTGAAACAAAATCACTCTCTGTATTCTCCAAAGTAGATTGTTCATCTTTTCTGGCCATTTTCAAGTGCTTGTGAATTACAGATTCCCCCAAAAGTCGAAGTATGAAAAGTCACTAAAAAGACTGACCCTTGTGTTATTGTTGACTTTATGGAAACCAGAAAATGCTGACATATTCACATTATAGCTTTGTCTCTTATGACTTGGAACTCCACAAAGCACCTAAAACTATTACTTTCTGTGGTCTAAAGTCTCCCCTGAAAGCAAACTTCAACAACCTGTAGTAATGAAACATCTCCGAGCTGAGATTATGCTTTCTAGCCCTGCTAAATGCTTTACAAGAATTTGAATTTGAAAAACACCAAGTGCCCTTTTCTATGGAGGAGATCACAATAAAGATAAATTATTAGGGATAAAGAAAATGCCACCAAAGCAGCGTTTGCTGCAATAACGTTGACACTTGCAGTGTTTACAGGAGAGAAAACAAACAGAAGTTAACTTCTCCCTAGGTCTAAAACAGGCAGTAAAACCTAATAGCAAAGCCAAGGTCTTTCAATTCTCACTCCTCTATCCAAGCCACTCGGTCTCAGTTGCCTTAATTTGATGCCTCAAGGAGAGGTCAAGGTACGGGCTGCCTTTCAATCTAAAATACACTGGGAAAGAGCTGAAGCAAATATCAGCCTGAGCACAAATAATGCAGCCAACTATGAATGAACTGAGGGGTCTGGACCCACATTTAATTGAACAGACCAAAAATCTCTTTCAACGGTCTTTGAATGAAATCTTTAGGGAGAAATCCTGGTTCTGCTGGAGTGAGTAGGAGCTTTGAGTTCCGTGAGCGATGAAGTCAACAGTTGAGCAATGAAGCAAGCAGTCCAGAATTTACCGCAGAAAATATTCAGGGCTTCTCACCTCCAAGTTCAGCTTTCACATTTAAATTCTACTGAGGATAACTACAGTAGTCTGCCAATTCCAATTCACAAAAAGGCAAGCAGAGCCAGCCAGACTCCTTCTGTGCAATCTACTGGAGACAGCATCACAAACTTTCTGTGTCTCACTTCACATCCTCTGAAGTAGCAGACCAACACATCTGACTCACAGGCACAGCCCAGGAATGATTCCAGCCACATTACTGTAGGTGCTCAGACTGCTATGGAGAGGACACAAATAAACCTTGCAAATAGGAGAAAAAAAACCTCCACATTTCTCTTGTTTACACAGGAGACACTATCCTGCTCCCCAGGAAGCCAATGATAAAACACTCACTGACGTCAATGGGAGTGCGTTCAAGACTCAGTTTAGGTTAAAATTGAGTAGTGTTCAAGTAGTAGTTCTTGTCTCCCCCTTTACCCTCTGTATAAAATTGAACAGCTCCATCCTCAATAAATCATTCATGTTTGTCAGCTTCCTGCCTCTCCCTGCGTGGTGGGATCCAAGCAGCCAAGCTGCTTACATAGACTTATTTGTGTATGATTTTAATTTGCTTCGGCTCTAGAGCAGAGCAAGACTTGCCAGGGGTGGTTTCTGTCACTACAGGATTCACTCATTTTCTTCATTCCCATCATATTTGCAAAAGCAGTGGAAACACGTTCAAACTTAGACTCCTGTGGGTGTGGCAGGATATAGAGTGCATAAATATTTGTGAAAGCTCCTATAAGCCTTCCATAGTTTTACGAACTTAATTCAAAGATTTTAAAAAAAACACTAAGATACCCACAGATACAAGAAAAGATCTTGTCAGATCCTCAAAAAGCATAAAGCAACAAGGATACATAATGCCCTATTTATCTCAGAAGTAATTAGGTGCATAACCTTCTTGGTTAGAATTACTTTAAATCCTGTTTTCATCTATTTGCATCAATACCTATTAATCACACAGAAAATGCAGATTGCACATCTTTGCCCCTTGACTTTTGCTGAAGCACAGCTGGGCTCTTAAAAGTTTGTGTCAGTGTTGCCAAATGGCCCAAAAGGGATGATTTGGAAAGAATTGATGCTACTGAGATACTGAACACTGACATCAGAGTTAAGTATGAATGCTCACCTTCAACATTCCATTTCAGTTCAACAGTCACAGCTTCAAAAATTTGTTTCCCTAATGCTTCAGTCCCGTATACATTCACCTAGAGATTTCCAACCACTCACAAGGTTCTGCTGAGCATCTCATTTCCTTTGATTTATGGATCGAATCTCTTCAATAGACAAGAATTGAGGAAAAGCCTGAACATCTTGGAGAAAGTCAGACAGACATTATAAATATGTTTACATTTGTTTCAGTATGTGGCAGTTGCTGCTTGTTGAGTGAGCAAAAGTCTCAAGGACTACAAAAATTAATAAAGGAACCATACAGGAAGCAAAGCAACTAGGAGAATATTGACCAAATATCTTTTCTTCTTTCTCACACATATGCATATTGAAAATTTCAGTATTGTTGGAGCTTAATATTGAGACCAAATTGCCCAAAATATATGACTTCCTGAATAGCTGCACAGAGTTCTTTGACAGCCTTTTAGCCTCACAGAGATGTAACAGGGGTGGGCTCTTCCCCCTCGCCTTCCCAAATATTTCCTTTATTGTGATCTGAACTTCAGAGGAAGATCCAGGAGGGTAGCTGTGCATCAGTCTGGCCCCACGCTGGCTCTCCTCAGGGGTGGGGAGCAGGCACTCCAAAGCTATCCTGCATGGCAAGTGGGGTCTGTCCTAATTACTAACAGACTGACATAACAGGCACCAATCTGAAGATGATTAAGTCTCCCCTGACATCACTCCAAAAGACACTTACTCACCCTCCTCCAGCTTTCCCGTTCCTTTATAGGTGAAGAAAGGCCACAGCTAATATCACTGCTTCTGCAGTAAGGCCAAAAATTAGAGGGGAAAGTGATGGCTAACCACACAGCTCCATGGTATAAACTCTGTTAATGAATAGAAACCATTTCTAATGTATAGTTAATAGTTTCTGCTCCTGAAACTGCCAACATCTGCTGGTTTATCATTTAGCTCACTTACCATCATTTCAAAGCCTTATCTTCAAGAAAACAGGGTAGATGATCACTGTGTCCATTGTCTAGGATTAGTACTTAACTTTGGATGCTTTTACCTTATTCTCTATTAAATGAAGTGTGCCATGCTTGCCAAGGTGTCCTTCACAGACACTGCAGAAAGAGAGTGAGCTGGAAACCTCCAAGCACTGCAGTCTTCTCAGAGTACAGTTTAGTTCACAGTGAGATGAAATGGATCTGTCTGAGGTGAGCAGACCATCAGTGAAATGTCTAAGAGAAGATACCTGTACAGCAGAGAAAGCCAGCTGAAGCTGAACACAGAGAATGCTTTGGCACACTGAATAAATTCTGCCCAGTCACATCAAAGAATATTCTCAGGCAACCCAAAGGAAGTCAGCAGAAGGTCCAGTAACTTAAAGAGTGGGAGACCACAATATAAGCTGTTGGCATTTACGGAAATTACAAACATAAATCAAATAAGAATATAACACTTTTATAAAGAATTTTATTTATTAATAAACCATATTTCCATAATCCAGACCATACACTGGCACAGGCAGAAACCCATCAATTTTCACTTTCTCATTCAGGATAATTTATGGTGTCAAATAAAAAAACCCATGAAATTAAGGTAAATGTCGAGTGAGTACAGCATTTTTTTAGAGAAGTATATACCAACAGATAAGTCTTAATGAAAGTAGTTAAGCAGAAGACAATGAAGAGAGGTTTGTCATATGTCCATGGTATTGTCAGAGAATTGCTGGATCTCAAACTTTACTGAATATTTTCCAGCAATGTACTTAGCATGTGACCTCTCTGTGGCTCCACAGTTTCCCCAACTGTTTTCATAGCTCATAAAACGTTTAGGAAGTGTTTATAAAAACTGCTTGAGGAAACCGTGCCACAAAGAGCTTGAGCTTCATGTCTCAGCAGTGCAGCTTTGATTTAGTTCTCTTCGATGGGATTTCATTTCACAAATGCCCCACTAACATCTGCATGCAGGCCCTCTTGGGATAGCACCGAGACAGAGCGCAGTTTTATGTATATTACTTGGCCAAGTTCCTCCAGCGTGTGATGGTTGACTTGCCTCCCTCATGAAATCACACATGCAAACGCTCCCCGTGCATACACTTACTGATGGCCACTTTCAGTGATCTGTGTTGGGAAGAAATATTGTGTCATAAACACCATCGCAACATCTGCGACGGCTCCTTTTGGAACCGCCAAGCCCAGCACTCTCACATCACAAGCCCATGACTGACGGTGCTTGACCTACTGCCCTGCGAGCTCACCCCAGCTTTTTCATGCATGCTCTAACAGCCTGTTTGGAAACACACAGCCAGAGAAGTGTCACAGACAAGCTCTCAGTATATAGCTCTCTAGAGAATGTTTGCAGAGCGCAACAATGAAACATGATCATGCAAGAACAATGAGGTTTTAAACCAACATTTTACTATGCTTAATTAACTAAAGCCAACGTTCAGAGCGTTCTAGTGGAACTCTGGTCTTCAGCCACAGACTCATGACTTCCTGTGTCTTGGATATTAATTAGCAATTATCAGTAGCTTTGAATACGCTCAGGATAAGGAGATTCACGCCTACAGAAAGACTCTCCATTGAATTCCTATACTGTAGCTTTCAAGTCAAATGTCACCAAGCATTCTACTAAATAAAGTAAGAACTCCTTTAGTCATAGCATATTTTTCTTATAAGTTAAGAAGAAAATTCTACTGGCAGACACAACTCTAGTGGACATATTTTAAATACAACCATCATTAACCTCTTTTAAGTACAAAGGGAACATCACATGGCAAACTGATGGCCCTGACTACTTGTCTATATAGTCATATACTCCACCAAGACCATCTTAAAAGAGTTGAGCAAAATGCTCTTTAGTCCTCTTCATGTACATACACCTAAACTGGGTACTAAGACAGCTTGTGAAAAAATACCAATACTGTGTGCAATAAAGTGCCACCAAATTGCTATGGCAAAGATTTTATTCTATTACTGGGAGAGATTAAATATCCTTGAGCAAGACAAGCCCTATTTGTAATAAAAATAAATTACAGCATAGACATAAAACTTTTAGCACATACTTTTGACAATAGAACTTTTCCAGTTCAAGGCTGCTTTATGATACTAAAATAATGTTATTCAAACCCAGAAATTAGTTCTGTGATTTTTGAGTGTCTTGTCAAGCATGCACTTTCTCACCCCTGTTAATTAATTATCCACTCCTAAGCAGTAAATAAGAAGTAGTCACTACCCTTGAGGAAAAAGCAGGACGTATGTATCAGGTTCAACTCCCAGGCTTAGCCCAGGAATTCAAATGAAACAGTCAGTGAAAACCAGCTACCCTGTTCCTAGCTCCAAGGACCACAGGACCCCTTAGGAGCTGTCAGACAACACAGTACTGCATCTTTCCTTAGACTTCAAGTTACAATTAAGGTTAAGTCATTCAGATTTTAACTCCATCTAGATAGCCATGAGAGGGACAGGGGAAAAATGAGCATCCCTTCTGCAGTCTTGACATTTCAGAGTAATGAGTAAACCTGTGCTTGTGACATTGAGAAGAAATTGTAGCATGACCTGTGAATCTTTTTTGTTTTTTTTAAGTTGGTTCCAATAAAATTTTCAGAAACCTGTTATTGGCTACCTTTAATCAAAAAAGACTTTTTGTAATGCACACACATACAGTCACCACACTACACCAGCTCCTTTACTTCATTTTTCTTTCCCACTTCAAAAAAGGAAGCCTGAACAATGCTCTCACTTCCCCCCACCTTAACTGAATAACCCAAACCAAGCATTTCTTATTGTCTTGATAGTTAAACAGAGACAGAAAAGGCACAAGCACTCAGATCTGAGAGATAAGATGAAATGAAAGAGGTCTGAACTTGTAGCAAAGAATAACCATTATTGCTTATGGTAGTTTTTAACTTTTTCCAAGCAGTCAGCCACATAGTGTGCTGCTGCTTGCTACAGTCTATATATCTGAGAACAACCACAATAAACTTAACTTCACAGCTGTGGCTTTTGTACTTAAAAGAATGGCCAACATATCCAGTAACAGCTGGAACACTCAAAGTATAGGTTTTAAAAATTAGGTTTTATGTGTGCTTTGCTGCTGATAAGGTTAACCGTGATTGAGAAGGCTCATTTTGCAAACGTAGAGGAAAACAAAAAATATCATTCAACAATGATGAAGGAAAGCTTCAGGATATTATCAAATCCCTGCTTATGAAAACCACTGAGACAATATAAGAGCTGACACATTAGTTGCATGTACATAGCTCATGCTCTCCCTGTCTAAGATCCCTAATTCACAGCAACGCTGTCTCACAAGACTTATTTCTTAATGGACAAAACCCAGTCAAGAATAATACCTGCCTTGTTCAATGGAAAAGATTGCAAAGTCCCCATATTTTCCAGTAACTGAAATCCTAGGACACAAGTCCTTCGGAGCAAAAAATCAATCTAGAAATCTTTTTTGGGGAAAAACAAAGATCAGCCATCAACCAAAAACAAAACCAAACCCCCAGAACATGAATGTCATTTAAATATCCTATGTTCTGAAAGTCTGTGCTCGCCTCCTGTCTTGAGAATGAATGCATTTTTTGCTCCTTAAAAGACATGTAATCAGATCATAAGTGAACACAATCTGATATCAGCATTAAAGAGGATACAAATAAATGTAAACAGAGTGTTGCCTAATTCCTCATTTGTTAATTAACAAAATATCTACTGATATTGTTACTTTTCTCCTCCTACTATCCACCTCTGTGTTTAGCTGTTGCAGAGGCAGACTGAGCATTAACAAGTCTACATCACCATCACATTACTGTTTGTTTGTTTTACTAGGGTCTATAAAGCTGTGATAATATAGAAACAAATATCAACTTCAAGGATCTTCCATTCAAACATATGTTTGCTTGCAGTAGTTTCTCTAGATAATTGAAATTCACCTTTGTGCTTCCTAAAAATACATTTGGCTTTATCAAAATGTAAGCCAACCTACAACTGCAGGAAAGGATAAGATACGTGAAGTACACTATTTAAATTTACTGTGCTCAAGAGGGGCAATTCCCTCTTTGCTGAGTTAAGCTGCAGCCCTTCCATCTTCATTGACAAGCAGGAATGAAAGAGGAAATCATCAAGAAACATTGTTAGATCTGGAGAGCAATTCACAAGGGGAACTGCTCTGGGAAGGCTCTTTAATATGACACATGATGCTTTATGGTCATAGTGAGATTTTTCTTCACACTGCTCAAAGTTCTTCACCACTCTACAGATTGCTGATTTTTTTTTTTTTTTTTAAATATGAGAGAATTCAAGTGTATTTAAGAAATCCCTCTTTAGTTGCCTTCACAATACATATGCTTTATTACTGAGCTGTTAATGCTGCAGACACGCACCCACACATCTACAAAATTAATTCACTCTCTTACTGCAGCTACACCACTGGGCTGTAGCTGAATAGTTTTCTTTTAGATGGAAAATGGATGAAAGAATATTTCTTTAAAGCAAATCAAGTATTTCTATTATAAGTAAAAACTTCCAAATGGATCTTTTTCTTCAGGAGGTTAATATAACAAAGTTAAATGAAGATGGGGGAATGAATAATTGGGCAGAACCAAGACCAGAGGGTACCACTCACCAACCGATATGTCTGCAAGGCCAGCAGGATGATCAAGAACAGCTCACAGGAGCATGTTCTGTTCTGTAATCCTCTCATTCCACCCCCACCAACCTACATCACCCCTTAACCACTCCTCCAGAGCACCTACCATTTCCTCCACAAAGCTAAACAAAATTAGTTGCTTATAACGTGCCAAATTCATGAGCTGTGATTGTAATAAAGGTGTGTGGTGTCTTAACAAAACCAAAATCATAACACCATTCTTCTGCCTCAGATAAAAGGAGTGATGTAAGACCTGAGCAAAATTCGAAGAATTTTTATGGGTTTTTTAAAATGCCATTTCTAAACTATGACACATTCTGTCATTACCTTGGTAATCATCCTCCAATTTTCTATCCCACAAAAGTACGGCACTTCAACGGATGTAGAATGTCTCTAACTGGATGGCTGCCCACTACTTAAAAGGCACCTTGCTTGCTTGACACAGTTATCTTTCTGCCAGCCTTGGAGCAGAGACAGCCTGGTCTCATGTGGTTTCACTTGTGCATTTGTTTCTCCCTTTATTGCAGATTCCACACCTGAATATGTAATCTTCAATGGTGGTGTGCGTGCTTGGCCAGAACTAAAAAAATTTACGCTCCTGCCTTGCATTTCCCAATTCATAGATGAATACAAAGGATTTGCACAGAGGGCTTCTGACCTCTGGCCGCCAGCAGTACTTCAGCAAGGTGGCTTCTTTTGGAAGAAGTGGGACAGAAGACAAAGAGGGAATTCCCACCTTTTTGCAATGGGTCTAGGACCCCAATAATGTAAGGTAGGGTGATCAAATGACAAACAGAAGTGTCCCACGTCTAATACTCTCGAAAGACAAGATCATTTTATAACAAACATTCTTCCTATGGCTTTCCCACTTTTCATCACTAAATGCCAATATGAAAGGATGTTTAAAAAAATGGTCATACCTGTTTCCTAGTCTCAAAGGTACATACCTAGTGTTAGAGAACAAAACCGTATACATTAGGGACACTAGACGTGCTCCACATACAATCAAATCTAATACACTATCTAGTTTCTCATTGCCTGCTTTTCAGAACATATTTTTGACCAAATAATTATTTGCCTTTCTGTTTTATATTGGTTAAAAAATTCATTATAAGACAAGTCTGGTTCCTATTCATGTTTACAATAGTCAAAAACCAGATCAAACATAACTTGATTAATTACTTAGTAATCACACTAACAAAAGCAAAATGCCACACATATATCCACAATCTGCATTCCTCTCAACTACTAAACCATATGATCCTTTGGTTAATTCATTGTACAAAGAAACCAGTTTCAGTATTTTAAACCCTAATAGTGTATATTTCTTTTCTGAGGGACTATAGGACAAGCCAATACTCTTCTTACATTTATTTGTATCCCCATCACTCTGTGTGGAAAGCCTGAAAGCAGAGGTTCACAGGATTTTATGACCTGACTCTACATTACACAAGGAAAGCTCAAGTCACCTTTTATGAGTGCTCAGCCTGTAGAGGGGAAATGCTGAGCCATAGTGGCTTACCTTTGCTGGAGTAAAAGTCATTTTACTGGTTTGAGTAAAACTCAAACCAAAAGCCAAAACAAACTAGGAGGTGTTACAAGAACATCGAGAGAAGCTTCTCCCCAGTACAAAGAATAGTTTTCTGATAAGATTATGCTTTGTTCCAAATAACAGAGGAGTGCTACACCCACAGGGACTTATAGCTTGAGTTTCAATGTGAATACGGACAAGAAATCACAGTCCTGCAGGTACTAGTAAGTTATCAAACACAGGAGTTCAAAGAACACACCTTTTCAGGTATAGCCAGAAATTTGAGTGGTACACAAAAGGCAGTGCTTTGAACACCTGATCTTGGCATACTTGTGCATTCCAAACATAGCAAGTTATTGCTTCCTCACTAATTGCTAATACATCTGTATGTTTGCATTATGCCTGAGGGCAGTTGCAGGTCTCCAGCAGCATTTTAATTAGGTATTATATGTGTATTTTCTGAAGTCTATTAAGAAATTTACCCTACAAGACACTCCCAGGAAATAACAGGGGGAAGCCTCAAAATCCAAATAAAACAAAAAAGCTCCACAAGTGCACCCAAGCCTCCTATTGTCAGTATAATATGAAGGGTTCGTTAGATTAGATCCCCCTCAGGAAGATGAAACCTGCACCCAGGATAAAGCTGCTCACTGATGACAATTTGGCCACCTTAGAGAGCTTTCTGTTAGAACAAAAGCCCCTTCAGGAGTCAGAAGGTACAGAAAGCTGCCACAATGAAGCAGCTGCATTTATTTCCCACTGGAGTCTGGCCTTCCAAACGGCCCAGTTCATTGTTTCCTGGGGTCAGACAAATTATATGGCACCAATATGCTCACCAGTCTTGCATTACTCCTGAATATTAGAGTCCACTGACCCAAAGGTAGCTGTAGGTTACAGTCAGGAGATTCTCATTTGCTAGGGAGAATGGTTCTTCCTCAATAAGGTGTGCTCACATTGTCTCCACAGACTCAAGCACATAATGTGCCTCATGAGAGAAGAGGAATAAACAAATACCAGGGAATTATGTATTAAAGGCTGAGTAGATTTTTCTTTTATTTGAATAACTCTGAAAAATCGGCCCTATACTATGAGACATAAGGAACCATTAAATTCCAAAGAAGTGGCAGTCCACCAAATGGTTAAATACAAAAAGCTATGCAAAAACAGTACTGTAGCATTGGTCAGTGCTGATATACAGTTCCTGCTTATCACCTTACAACAACTGTCACTGGAGTCAAAAACTGCCCATATTTCCTGTCAGCCAGAAGGAGGAAAATGCAAACCAGACATTTCTGAACTAGTCTAGAAGACCATGGTTATATCCTCACTTCTACCTCCACTGAAGGCTCGCTTGCAACGTGTCAAACACATGGCCACGTTTGGCATTTTGTGCATATCAAGCCTGCCAGCCTCACCTGCGAGGCAGTAGGTGAGCACCAACTGGATGTCCACCAACTGACCAGATTTCTCACCTAAACATGCTAACTTCCATGTAGAGGCAAGCTTTGTCAGGGAAGCAGGGAGGTGGTACAGAACTGATGTTTTGAGTCTTTTTGTCTCCTCCTCTTCCCAACAGTATTTGGTGGTTGGAGTATGAAATTAATTTGGGGCTTCAGCATAAGGACAGCCACCTGGCTTATTGACCAAAGTGCAGGATGCTTTCCTCATGTGCTCAGAACCACTGGCTTGCAGTGACACGTATAGAAATACATGGTAGTTAAGTACATGTGTTAATTAAATGGGACCTGCCTGATGAGGAACAGTGCTCTCATTGGGAGGAGATAGCAGTGTTTCTAGATATACAAGTTATTTACATGTTTTAAATAAAACATAGGGGTCTGTAAGTCACACATTCATGTAGAAAATGGCATCTTTATTATTGAGCTCAATTTAGAATTAGTTCCTCATACTCAAAAAATTGTATTGAATGAGGGAGAACCCAAATGATACAGTTTCAAGTTATTGAAGAGAGATCTATCAATGTTAACAAAAATATTAACATTCATTTTAGGAATTAAACAATTTTTCTGAGAAAACTGAAATATTTTAAATATGTTGAGGTTCACTGATTCCACAATTTTTGTGTTTTTTTTTTTTTTTGTCTGTTTGTTTGGTTTTGTTGTTGTTATTGTTGGTTTGGTTTTTGGTTTTTGTTTTTAAGCCCTCTAAATGGTAATGAAGTTATCTTAATTTCCTTAAGAAATTTAAACCTTGTTGTTTCTTCCAGGATCATATTGAGAACACAACACCTCTGAGTAGCTTTCACTTATTGAACACCAGCCTTGAAGGTAAGCAATTTTTAACCCTTCCATTGCATAAGGACTACAAGATACAAACCCCTTGTTTTTCTACTCTACTTACCTTTCCTTTAGTCCTCACCCTTCCTGAGGAATTTTGCTGTTATTATTTTATTCATGAAAGAGACAAAGTAAAAATTTAGTGGGTAACTGGAGAGTGTACTAGGTAAATCTTTTAACTTACACTGGTTTCAGGCCCACCCAAGAGTCTGAAGAGAAGGAAACCAGGTGGTCTAACCTAAGTCCCATGGCAGAGATATGCTATATTGCCAAAGCAAAATAAGTGATCCCACAGAATCTGAAATATATCTCTTGACTCCTTGCAAAGAAATGAAAGCTGAAATGAATGGAAATTAAATTATCTCCTCCCCCCAGAGACAGTCATCTTCCCAGGTCAGAGGTATGCAAAGGAAATATGAGAGTTCCCATTTCATGGCTTACACCATAGCTATGACTAGGCAGACAATCTCTCCTATTTTTTCTTATTTCCCACCCCACCATCCTGACTTGGATCTTCCAAATATTCCTCATAACAGAGCTAGTACAATACAGAGGAGGAAAAAATAATATATGCAGATTTAAACAAAGCATTACTTGTGGAAATGTGCCGAAACTGGAAATTGTGTGGCTTTGTATAAAGGAAGATCATATTGTCACATAGCCTTGCTGAAACATATGGTTTACATTCATTCCCAGAAATGATAAATAAATGCTAGGAAAACAATTATAAAAATATTCAGAAATTGTTGGTGGGAGCTGGAAGAGACTGCAAAAGAAAAGTGTCAGATTTGCAACAGCAAGCTAGCTGAGAATTGTTACATTCAAAAACAAGCTTATGTTTTACAAATATTTACAGTAGATGAAAAGCCTAAAGGCATTACTTATATTAAGAAAACCAAACAAATAGGAAGAAGCACATTTCATCATTAAGACCAGCAAGAAAATTTCTAAGCTTTAATGAATTTGCAAGTCCTGCCTAGGCCCCTTGCGGTGATTTTATCAGAATTCAAGTTTGGCATTAACAAAGATGAGTTCTACCACTTGTGTAATCAGTAAACATACATATAAACCAACAAATGCAACACACAAACATTTTTAATGATTGCAATATTTTTCAAAGTTAATTATTTTTGTCCAACACTGTGACCTATTACCTTCCAGATGATCAATAATTTGTAGTGAAACATTATCCTGTTTCATAAGTAATCAGAGCAGTAAGACATACAAAGTTACTGGTTTAAGGTGTAGAGTTTTAGATCACTGAAACTGCAGAATTAAATATTTTGGCCAATGCTAGAGCAGCTATGAATCAATCAATTAATATTGGGGGTTTTTTCACACTAGCCACAAAATAGGTACACAATCACTGAAAAATACCTGCTGAACAGTAGTAACAAGTGAATGATCAGTAATACAATCACTTCTGATTGTCTACACATGCCCTTCAACCAGCTTGCTCTGTAAAGAAATATTTTTATCTTAAAGATGTTAATGATTAAGTCGTTTGTTTTGCTGAAGGTGGTTTTCCATAGAAAATTGACGCCAATAATAAGGCAATGTAAACTGACTGAATTCTTCAGCTTTTACAACATTTAAGAAACAACCGTGGTTTTGAGTCATTCAGTTCTATTACAAGGAGATGCAGGAGTGAGATCCATTTCCTTCCCTTTTTGTTGTTTAGCTCTTGCCACCAATCTCAAAAATGCAGGATCTCAGAGGTTTCTGTAGCAGCCCTCACTGCTCCTGCTTGGAGTGCCACAGAACAGGACCAGCACTCTCTAGCTCTGTCCTACATACTCATGTGTCTGCCTTTATTCAGGAGAGAAGTTTAGTTTATTCTTATCCAAGACAATTTCCACTGTGCATGCTGAAACTCTGTTTCTAGTTAGTCCAACACTTGACCATATTGTTAAAAATATGTAAGCACATTTTTGCAGGAACTGAATATTAAAATCTCCTAAGCCAATAGGAAAAGAAAAATATGGATATGGTAAAAGAAACAATTTCCAGGGAAAAGACACACATTTTTCAAAGTTTGTTTCCCTGGACCCTTTATGACATGATTTTGATAGAAGCAGTCAAGTGGAATTTGATTTTACTTTTCCTTTCCGTATGGAGTGTTGGGGTGAGAAGACAGACGTGCTGCCCATAACAGTGAGCTCAGCTACATGACAAGCTGCAATAGGTTTGTGATCATGTGTACAAACAGAGCCTGAGAAACTACATCTGTCCTGTCTTTGGGGTCTTCTATGGAGAGGAGCTGATGACAGCTCAAGCAAATACATACCATTTCACTATGGACAAATCCCTTTGTGGCACACACTTTGCTATTATAAAAGTAACAATAACAAACATGCTCTATCCAACTACAACATGCCAAGATAAAATAAGTAAGTAAACTGTGTCCTCCCTCCCAAAACAACCCCAAAACATGTCCAACAAGCACCTAGATCCTCCACTGCTGCAGCTGTATGGTCATCGTGATAGCTGAGCTTATCCATTTTAGCCTGAATTTACTCTCTGGCATGGAATTGTTCATCCCGTGAGACTGGTTTTATGTTCAAAGCATTCTCAAAGCTTTGTTGCCTTTGTGGCACATTTTGTATCCATCAACATCAAGCCACAAGCTCCATTTTTTCCTCGTTAATTATGCTTATGCTGCTCTGCTCTGGCTTTGTTCATTGCAGAGCTTTGATAAATGAGCTTTCTGCCCCCATCATTCTGAGGACACAGAGACAATTCCCATCCAGTTCAAAATTAAATGATGAAAATAAGGAAATGTTTTGATTTTTATATTAGAAATTGATGAAGTGTGCAGGAGAAGGAGGGTAGGA
>VYXD01014426.1:194647-262450 GCA_013397195.1 Hylia prasina | reverse complement strand
AAAAAAAAAAGGGAGGAAAAACCTCCAGAATTAACTGGACTTGACCAGCAGCTCTGACTTCCTGGAGCCACTCATGTCATCCAGCCCTGGACATGCTTCCAGCTATAAAACAATTTTGCACTTCATTTTTGCACCAACGGGCTGGGAACCTCAACCTTAGCAAAAGCCTGGTTTTACTGCTCTGCCTAGGGTTAGGGTTACACTTAGGATTAGGGTTGAGAAAACCACAAAGCCCAGAGCTCCAGGGACACTACAACTACAAAAGGCCTGCCAAGGGCAGTGCAGCACTGCCCCAACCTTCTCCATCCACATGATGCTCCATGGCACCTCAGCTTAGGAAAATGCTGAATTTACTGCTCAGTTTAGGGTTAGGCTTGAATAAACCACAGTGCCTAGAGCTCCACAGACACTGCTACTACCAAAGTCTTGTCAGCTTGAAAAATTGTAAAGCTCCTCTTATTTGGATAACTTTTCTTTTCAGTGCACCTTGTTTCCTCTGTTTAATAGCTGCATGAAACTACTCATTCACATTTAAAATTAGCTCTCTGCTCAGAACTGTACTTCGAATATTCTAACATTGAGGCTACTGTACATCAGCTTGCTTCTACCTCTATGGAGCTGAACTGAAAGAAGCTAAATTTTGCCTGAAGAGTACAGTCCCCTCTCCTTCCAACACCCATGAACAAGTGAAACAGAACGGGCTAGTGGTCTAGGGATGAGGGAGATAAAGAAAGAAAAAAAATCCCCAGTCCTAAAAGCACAAGCCCATGACTACTCCGTTATCAACCAACGAAAAGGTCTTTATAAGGGTGGCAGGACCTGCTTCTTATAGAGGAAGAAAACTGCATATGGGTTCTAACTAATAAAATTATTGTGGCCTGCACAAAATTGATTAGATGACAGGAAAGCAACAACATAAAGAAAAGTGATTTCAAATTGTTTTGCATAACCAGTTAAGATTTCTGACTCAAGCAGGTATAACATGACAAAACATGGTCAAACAGCAGGAGTCACCTGGTCACTCAGCCCACTCCAGGCTCCAAAGTCAGGTGTGGGGCAGCTCACTTCAAGACAGTATGGAATAATTACCTGTTCCAGGTCTCTGCTCATCAGAGGCAGCTTTTGTGAAGCTGTGTTTTACTGTGCTCTTTACATTTGCCCAGGCCATGCTCAGAACAGGGAACATGATGAGCAGCAAAGGCACATCAGAGCACAGTAGCACAATACCATGGATAAGAGGGAGTGTGTTTCTTTCACTCATTATGTTAATTCCCTCTTTTTGTCTGTTTTCTGTCAAACAAAACATCCTTCACTTTTTACTAATGCCTTGCAATGAAATGTACCTAGAGGGACATCCAGCTGTGTTTAAGTTCAGTTAATTTCCTTGTTCTCAGGAAACTTTGTGAGTTTCAGGCCGTGGAATAAATAAGGAAACAAAGCAGACTTGATTCAGAGCAAGAATTTTGATGTTCCCATGAGCTGTCTCCTTTGTTCTTCTCCTGTTTCTCTCTATCTGTTTTTTCCTAAGTTACCACTAACAGGATGGCACAGCTTTTGTATTTTGCTAACTGCAAGTCGCTGTTGCTCTGGGTGAAACAAATGCAGTTTTCCTCTGTATTTTATGTTGCCAAGCACTTTTACCCGCTGATTTAGACTTGGATATCCATTGCAAACAAGGCAGCAGTATCTTGTATTCCTGAAATAGATATTTCAGGAATAAACATAATTGGACAAATTCTGCATTGAAATAAAAAGTGGGACACTGAAATAAATACTGTGCAATGTCCCAAGATTAAATAGGCTTAGAGACACACAGCACTTAAAATATTATGCAATTTGCTTTGAAATAACTGAGAGGAAGATGCAGGTTTCTGGGGCAATCAAAACTGCTACAAATGTCACTTCTGCCTGACTAGGTCATACAAGCCCTTCCCTGAATGCACACCCTGGGCAGTGGGGCCACACACAGGCCTTTTCCAACCTTTCCTTTGAATTAGTCACTAGGGAAGCAATTCAGATTAAAGGTGGTACAGCCAGTGTGTTCCCCTTAAGCACATGCACTAATGTCCTCTGCCTACATGGACTTCTCTGACCTTATGCTTTCCATGCCTGACGTGTTTCCCCTGCTCTCATAAAAAGCCCCTCTCACTCTACATTTTAGTCCTCTACATGAGCCATCCTTTTGGGATACTCCCATTTTACATCCACTAGTGAGTTTTACTAATCCAACAATTTCTCTTTCCCTGTTGGTGCCATTTGACTGCTCAGCCACCATGAATGAGATTCCTAAATATCTAACATTACATAAAATTAAATAAGTTGAATATGCATATGAAAAAACCAAAGCAGACCAAGTATGGCATCAGCTCAGCAATTGTACAGTGTTATCACAGTTTTCTTCATTATCTTAGTAGATGTACCTACTAGATGTATATACCAGCTTTGCATGCATTTGCATGCACACAAAAAAGATCTTATTTTATCAGTCCTAAGTTCTGTCACTGGTGTGAAGGAAGCAAGGAAGTAAAGCTGAATAACTCTACCAAGTTTTAATGTGAAGGTCTTTAAATTCTTTATTTTTAGAGGCAGTGAATAACTTTGATTAAATCTTATGCTTATTTTTTTAAAGATAAACAAATATATTGATTTTTCAAATACTTATTTGGAGATATTGCATTTCATTTCATTTTTGACTTCCTGGTAATGGAGAAAACAGTCAACAGAATACTCAACAGTCCCTTACTGAAATCACTTTCATACCAGTGCACAGTATAAAATCAGCTAACCAGGCAGTACACTAACCCCAGAAACATGTGAAGCCACATCAAACTCAGGTATTCTGGTGTCTGTCCTGATGCTTATGTCTTCTTTTCATCCACTTAGCTCAGGAGAAGCCCTAAATGAACCCTATGCCCAAGAAAAGAGAGTGGAAAAAGCTGAAGGGAGGGTTGTTCCAAAATAAAAATAGAGTTTACAAAGTGTGGTGACTTGTGTAACATGCTTTCTATCTTACTGACATGCAAGCCCGGCACATCTGATATTCAGCTGGCTTTTTTTCACACAAGATAGTGGGATTATATCAAACACACTGTGGCTCGCCGCAGCAGAAAGGGAGGTGTGCCACATGACTTTCATTTGACCAACATGAATAAACATGTCACTAAAAGCTTTCTTAGGAAACATTGTCGTCTTGAAATAAAAAACATATTTTGAAAGAGAGCCCACAACAGAAGTCATGGAATCTTTGGTCTTTGCGTAACATGGAACATTTTCTGGGATAACCATCATGGTGCAAGTCATCAGGACTGCCTGGTTGTTGGCCTTCAAGTAAGAATGCACAAGGGTTTCAGATACTCCATGTTTGGCAGCTGTGACAGGTACCTTGAAATATCAGGGGAACTGAAGTCCAGCTACAGTGACTAGCTGCTAGTTTTTGTGCTGGCAGTGGCCCAAATTTTGTTCATTTTACTCACAGGAGCCATCCAGCCGAGGTCAACGTGGTGACTCACAGGGACCAGAGTGCACAGGACTTGGCACAGAGTGTCACTGAAGTGCAGATGTGGAAACTACTCTACAGCCAGAGACAAACAGGATTCACAAGGCAAGGAAGGTTTTGAAGTTGTTTCTGCTGACCTGTTCACACACTGAGACCCAACCAGACAACCACAACTCCCTCATGGTAGAGTTTATCGCTCCTGTGTTATTTATGGTTTCAATAACCTCTATCCCAAGAACTCACCAGTTCAACAGGACCCACTGACATTTTTCTGAGCACCTACTGCAAGCTAGGTCCAACTATTAGGCCTTGAAGAGAGAATGTAATTAAAGATTCACAGTTCCCACGAGAGCACCTTAACATGTTAGCATTTCCCTACATCCACAGTACAGGAAAGTATCTTTCCCAAGACATTATGTGGAATCCCAGACAGTTTTGTTGCTCAAGATTAACCTTCCAATGCTATTCCTGATATACCACCCCCATACCAGAAATGAGATCTTAGAAGCTGTTTTAGTTATTTATTTATTTTAATAAGCCAAGTTGTGGAAACATTGAGCAGCTGTATTATTTTCTATTACACATTTTTTCAAATTCATCAATCTATTCACTTTGAGTAGACACTTCCAGATGGCACAGCTTCTTCTGTAGAAAGAAGGATCTGGATAACTGTGTGAAGACCCTCTGATCAACTACAATTTTATGAATTTTCATTCCATTTGGAATACATCACAGTCAACAAGCTGGAAACTCCACCAGCTTTGACTTGTGGAGAGTTTCTGTAATTTTTCTCTCTCTGAGGGCATTTTTGACTCTCCCCAAAGAAAACAGGAGTTCCAAACTACAAGCCCAGATGGATCACTAGAGGCAAAGGTCACCTGCAGTGCACCTTAGTACATGTACTACTCCCATTAGCACACACTCTGCTTAAGTACTCTTTCCAAGTTCTTCCTTGATGGTAGGGTTTTTTTTAGAACATCCCTTCAAGGGGAACTTCAGAACCACAGAAAGGGAAAACATTATAATCTACTGCTGCCTGTGAATTGCACTATCAGTTTGGGAGAGGGAATTAAAGAAAGGCAAAGAGGAAAAAAAGGCAATGGGAGGGTGAGAATTTGACAGAGGCCAAATTAGTGATTTCTACACCAGCCAAACTCTGGATATAAAACAAACAAGAACAACCTAGGAGCAGACTGGAGGAGATTGAATATGGCATATTTTGTATGAGGGAAAAGCCTAATAACTAAAGAATACTGGGTTGGAAATTAGATCAACCACATTGCTGACATATTCTGACCTAGCACAGAAGTCTTATTTTATTCAATTTGGGGTTGTAGTTAAATTTTAGGTATATAGATATATTATTGTCCTTCCTTTAGCAAGGGCGTGATTATCAGCTTCAAGATTAACAAAATAAAAATATTTTGGTAGACATTTCAGAATTTCCTTACAACCAGATCAATTCAGTGAAATTTATGGGCTTTTTTTCTCAGTATTTATATTCTAAACCATTTTGGGAAAAGGGCTGGTTGTATTGCTGACTTTTCACATACATCCTTGAGTTTATTACTTTGGCCATTAGTTCTTTGCAGTCATACTGGCAACATTAGCTGGATTTTATCACTAAGTAACTGACACTTCAATGTTCCACTTTAAACCGGTTTAAACTCGTTCATCTAAGTGAAAACAAATATTTTTTCAGCAATCCAAGATATATATGCTGTTTCAGCAGAAATAAAACCAGGTTCCCAGTTTTCCTGCCTGGCTCTTAAAACAGGCCTGTTCTTTTTCTGTTCCTATGCATGTAGCATCCACCATCAGCTCATACACAACTCTCTCATACATGCACACATAACTACATCTCACTCTCCTGTTCTTTTCCCTTAGAAATGAGAGGTGACACAGGTGAAGACTGTCCTCTCTGGTATGTCAAATCCACCTCATCCTGGCCATGCTCTCAGTGGATAGCCTTTGTGTAGAAAAAAGCTGTTGTCAGCTCAGGTGAAATGTCCCCAAGTTTCTCATTAGCATTAGTAGGAATTTCTTCACATCCCATCCTACAGTGGTGCTGCCCCTGTTGTCCTGTCCCTATCCCACCGGGACTGAATCCTTATATGGCACAACCCACCTGATTGATTCAATGTACAGGAAGGGGCTACTTTGTGTGCTAATTGAAGTTTAAAGAAGATGGGATTTCATATATTAAACATGACTGGAAGCATTTCTAATTAATTTAAAATGTAGATCACAGGTTTCCCGCCTTATGTCAGCTTAGCAATAGATCCAGGCACACAAAATCAGAGGGGGAAAGTGCCTACAAGCATATTTCTGAAGAGTTAATAAAATATTCCCTGTCCCCCAAAGAAATAGCTATACTTACACTCAAATTTAAATAGATGCTAGCCAAAATTAATTTTAAAATAGCAGAGTACTATCCCTGCTCACTCAGAGAAATTAGGCATCTCCACCAAGAAAGAGCTAACAGAAATTGCTTAAATCTGGCTACATTAAAAACTGAAAAAATGCTTTGTGTCTATGCAATGTCATCAAGACTGAGCTATTAACATTTTCCCATTCATTTACATTACTTGCTACAGAAGTTGACCATCACAAACTATTTGCAGAGTGCATTTGCATTACCTGGGTAACTCTGGGCAAACCTAAATAGTCCACTTGCTCTCGAATTTCAGAAGTTTTCTCAGCATGATGAATGAGTTCTGTACATGCCAAGTTGTTTGCATCAGTGTGTGTAGCCTGATTACAGGGTAATAGAATAAAACACTAACACTAGCATCAGACATATTGCTTGTTTGATGGTTCAGCTCTTTTCTAACTAAAGCACATCCTACTAGATTTGTTACAGGCCTCCCACTTGCCATGTGGAGTCTGAGGAAGAGCCTTGAGCTAATCCTAAAGAACACTCTCATAACCTAGCCCTAGGCAAAATTTACACTGATCCTTCACACTGCAATCAATCCTTGTTTAGTTTTGTAGTCTAAGTCTGACAGCACCTGCCTTCTGTCAGCTACAGAAAGCCATATGTGACACTGGACACTGGGGAGCAGACAAGTTTTGCCTTTTCATAGGTTACACCACATATTCAGGACACCACAAATGGAGAGACAGGTTTGCTTAATGTTAATCAGGGGCAGGATTGTGTTCTATAACACCAGAAGTTTAGACATGATTTAAGCCAGTCACTACAAAACTATCTCTTAACAACTGACTCAACTCCTTCTATTCAAGTGCTAATGACAACAAAACATATTCTGAACATACACAAGAGGCCACCAAAGTGACTCATGCTTTAACTCTTCTGTTTTAGGCTTTTCTGTGAACTTTGGCTTTCCTCCATCTTTCCCCAATATATGACAGAAAGAGAGAGCAAATACTTCTGTCACAATGGAAGATTATTGGCCATTCAGTCGTACCTGCTTAGCTGGGAAAAAGTTCATGAAGAAAAAAAGCATTTTGGAAGGACCAAAGTCCTCTCACAGTGACCATGTCAAATGTTAACAGGATGAGTGGTCAGTGTCAGCTCTTACTTAGCATTTTCTTTTGCCTCCATTTCTGTAGGAAAGTGGGATTTTGGTAAAACACCTTGTCAGCTTGGTAAGATAGTTCAAAAGTAGTGTAGGGAGAGAATTTCCAGTCCAGTTCAGTGTGATCACATCAGCTCTGCTTCTTGCCATCATTACCTCACACAGACAGTTCTCCCACCACCACGCAGCTTTACCTCCAATACCTGGCTAACAATATAAGGACATAATACCTCCTTACATGACGTTGCCCTTTCTAGTGCAACCATACTTGTAGCACTGTTTTTTCTCATCTAAAATATGACTATGTTTGCATTTTTTTATTTGCATGTAAAAAGGCGTTTTGGCTTCTTCTGCTAACTACTCTAGCAGCTTGGAAAGGAGTTTTTAGCTTGGTTTTTTTGGGTTTTTTTGGTTTGGTTTTTTTTTTTTTTGGGGGGGGGGGGGTTTCCCCAGGCATCTCCACTCTCTAAGTCAGTTTACAAGAACAATCCCTTATAAATGTTGCCAGTCATATTTATTGTGCTGTCCTAATTATCCCATTCTTTGCAGTATTTCAGGCACCCTGTATACCTTGCCTAACAGCTACATGCTGTTGCTGACATCAGCATAACATCCTTGGTGGGAAATGATGCTAGTTAGAAATATAAAGCAACAATAATAAATTCAAGGAAAAAAATGCAAAAGTGCTCCATGACCTCCCTGACAAACTGCTGTAATGGTCTGAAAACTGCAGATGTTTTTCCACTAAGTTTTTACAATGTTTGTTTTGAAATGATTCTTTTTTTAAATCATGTTGTTTTCCTGTTGTAATTTCTGCAAAGCAGATGTGACATCTTGGGCTTAAGGGCTTTAAGCTGATTTTGATGGCTCAGTCTTGCTGCTATTCAGGCAGCACAGAAAGTTCTCCTGCAGTGGAATGGGATTCACTGTGTAAAGAACAAAGAATCACCTGGGAGGAAAGGGGTTGTCCTCACTGTTGGTGATGGGACTTGGCTGTTGGATTTAGGGAAAAGGTCCATCTAGTGCCTAGTTCCATATGGCTAGTTCCCAGAAATTGGAAGAACACAATGGACCATATCAACTGGCCTAACACATCTCTATTTCCAGCAGCCTAAGGTCACTCATATGCACACAGAGTAGTGTTCAAGCAAAATTGGGTCTGAGAACAGCAGAACCATGGCTTGCATCCTTGGAAGCATTTACAAGACAATTCTTTCTCCTAAAATTAAAAGAAAAATCTGCAGGACAGTTAGGAACTGGATCACAAGAAAAGCTATGAATATCCAGCTGATGAGTGTGATTCAGGAATCATAAATGCCCTGTTTGCCTGCCAGTTAAGCTCAAATAGTTTCACTGAAGTTCAGAACAAATTTATGTAGTTTTTTTCTCAGTCTACAGCCTTAGGTTTCACTGAAATCTACAAAACAGGCAAGTTTATACCCACAAACCCAGGTGGTTCTTACGTAGTATTACAGGAATTATAAAGGAGATGATTTTTCTCCCTCCCGCTTGGCCCTGCTACCCTCCTCCATCCTCAAGGCAGGGAGTTCTATTTGTGGTTGCCATTCCAAGTCTTTTGTGCTGAGTACAGGTGTTATTCTAGAGCTGGCCAGAGAGGCTGTGGCTTGTACAGTGCAGTGAACTTTAACAAACACTGAACACAGCTCCAAGACAGAGCAGCATACCTTATAGAGGCAAAACAGAAGACAAGTAGTGATGGATATCTGTCTTAGGCCCTCAAGTATTCATCATTAGAGAATCTTACCACATCTGAGATAGCCAACAGTGTAGAAACATTAAAAATGGGCATTTCAGGGCTTCCTGGATGATTCAGATATTCATTAATTTTGAAATATGCTTGACAGGTCTAATGCTGCCCATAAATTTCCAGTGATGGTTTAAGATTGAAAGAAAATTATGGTCATAAGTAGACAGTAGGAACTGAAATTATTAGGGTGGCAGGCAATAAACCTAGAATGAATGCTTATTTGATTTTTCAGCATAAGAATAGCTAGGCTTGTTCTTTTTTTAAACATGTTGAAAAGGAAGCTGCACAGTGTGGAACAGTGAGACCATGCCTTCATCAAATCCACCATCCAAAAAAATTCTGTTAACTGGTGTTGCTCTAATTCAAATCTTTGTGCCAGTATTTTATTTCTTTTGCACCTTGAATCAGAGACAAGACAGCAAGAAGTGTAGTCCCATAAGGCATAAATAAGGCAGCTCTATAATCAGACTGAGCCCTCCACCTCCCTAAAGATTGTTCTTCCCAAGCTGTTCAAATATTGAATAACTCCAGAATATAATTACCCCTTCTATTCGATCATGTGCCAAAGTTAAACTAACCAAGCATTGTAATATAATCTAGTTCCTTGAACCAGCTAAACTTTCACATTGTTTATCTCTCTACCATATGTAAAAGGACCACCCAAACAGAAAATCAGGTAAAGGTTTTTGTCCATGCTCAGTGAAAAGGAAAGTGCTGGAGAAGAGGCTATAGATGACACAGTAGTAAGGTGATTTAGTGACACACAAAGGAGTTGGAAGATTTCTGCTCTTTTCCTGGTTATAGCCACTGACAGCTGTAAGAAAAGCAGCCACATAACTTGTTTGGCCTTGACTCAGTACTTTTTTTGTAAATTGGAGGCAACCCCATTGAAATGTATCTGTTGCCTAAAGGCTTTTTGAGCCAGACAAAAAATGCAACACTTTATTAAAATAAAACTGGATTTTTATTGCAGAAATTTTTTTTTTCTCACTGTTAAAGATAACAAAAATAGAACACATTATTTTCAAGAAATCACAGAAAATTCATTTGTCTAAAATGTAATATTATAGTTTGGTTTAAGGTCAAAAAGAGTAACATTCCATTCACTAAATCTGATGCTAGTAAATATCCTTCTCTTTTGCATCAATGAATAAAGTTTCAAATGAAGAGATGATATCTGAACCTGGGACTATAACCAGCTACTAAAGATTTTTTCCTTTCCAGATAAACATCGAACTCTGAGACACGTAAAAGTAAGAAAACACTAAATAATCTGTTGAGACCAAAAAGGTTACATTCATAGATATCTTTTTGGATAGTGTTTTAAAGATGATGCGGGGAAAAGCTGATGAATTTAACAGCATATTTTCTTAATGTGGGTCATATTAAAGACCTAGGTTTTAAATACCTAGGGTTCTTTAAAAAAAATAAAATTGTCTGTGCCCACTAGGTTTAGCATATGGTATTTCCTGTCTGTTTCAGTTCAGTATCAGAACCCAATTTTCCTGCCTGTTGTCTGGAATACAAGGTAAGACAAAGCATGAAACGTGTTTTCCATATGCAGTGAAAAAGTCACCACCACTATTCAGTTTAAACAATTTGAGACATTATTATTTACCATTGATAGACAAGGGTGAACCAGACTCTCCCAACTTCTGATTCTAGTGCTGTGTAGCACCATCTGCAGACAGGTCACTCACAGAGTGATCCTCAAGAGATGTCTGAGTACCAAACTTTTAGTGGATTTAAGGGCTCACATCCCAATCCAGAGAAGCACTGCACAGTATCATGTGGCTTTCTAGACCAGGATTTCAATTCATGTGCTTTCATTTCAGTCTGTAAAAACAGACAGAAAGCTGTAGGAAAAGGTCAAAAGACATTCCTACAAGGTTGGGAATAAGATTTGGGAAATCTCATGGTTTTGTCTTAAGTGAAATGCCTGAATACCTTCTGTGCAACTCCAGCCTTAGTTTCTTTTTAAGCTTACAGACATGGAACCTCAATCTGGCTCTGACATACCATTAGCTTCTTTCCTGGCCATTCACACCATAGCACTGAGAAATACAATTATGAGGCTTTCCAGAGGTATTTGAACTTTCAGGGAGAGAACAGAGATCCAAATGGTAAAATAGAATTATGTGAACCAGCAGCAAAAAATGACCCTCTAGAAGGGGGTGATGGAGTCTCAGCTCTATTCAAGAACCATAGAATGGCTGAGACTTGCTCATGTCAGCACTTCCACATGTCAGCAGATCATACATTTGAAATGTTGTAAACTGGTGTGACAAAACTAAGGGAGAAGTGGGGAAAATTCTTGTACCTTTGTGTATAAACAAATGGCTTCAACACACTGGTACTAGCAGTAAGCCTCAGAAAGAACCCACAAATTCTTATGATTTCAACCTTCTAGAGACAAGAGTAAGATGAAAAATACGAAACATTTGTCAGAACAAGCCTCAACCCATCTGCAAACCTGAGCACATCACACAAACCTGGCTGCAGAAGGCATTTTGCCACAGTAAGGAGCCATACCACTAGGACAGCTGATGAAGGTGTACTGGACTGTGTTTAAAAAGGGGGGAGGATTATCCTACATTTGTAGACTTTTAAGCTGCTAAAAGCACTTTATAAATTCCTCTGGCACCAGGAGCTACATAAGGAAAACATAAGTTGTTCTATACGAGCGTAAGAGTTTTTAAAGCTTTCAAGGAAAGCTCAGACTCAGTGCTTATAATACGTTTCCAATAAAAGGAGAGATAAAAAGAGGAAGAGAGATTTTTGTGTGCAACAATCCTCATTTCAAGCCATCTGTACCCTCTGAAAGGACTTGCTGTACTTACACAGGCTGTTTTTCAAATGCCATACAACCCATTTCCAGGTGATGGGATTGCCACTACACTTTTGCATCAGTGCACTAAAAAAAATGCCAAAAACCAAAATTGACAACCAACTAAAATGAAAAAGGCTCACACCTATCTTTGCACACTTGCTTTGTGGCAGTCAATTCAAGTATATGAAAGAACCTCAATTTTTAAACCCACTTTCTACGCAGCCTCCCCTCAGTTCATTGCTCAATCTTGAGTATGCCATCAGAGCTGACATATGCATTTCTGAAGAGAAAAAGTTTGGGGGTGGGGGGGGGGAATCCCCAAAAACCCAAATAAAAAATTAACTAGTTTTTTGGGTTTCTGAGTTCTTATCTGACATTTAGTTTGTCTACATTGTGTCATACAAAAAAGCCTCAACTGCTGTCACTGGGTGCATGTAATAAAAAGAGGCTCCATTTTGCTCTATTTGGACACAGTTACACCAAGCTGCTTTAAGCCACTGTAGAATTTAATGTCAGTGTGCCTCTTGGAAACACATTAACACCATAATTAGGGCTGGCAAATCACTAGCTTAGAGAAACAGAAGCAAACTTAAGTTGTATTTAAATTGACTGTTTGTTGTGTATTGAAGGTAAGCCAGCTGTTCTTGCCAGTTGGAGACAAAGTTTACAGACATAAATAAATATGCATTAAAATGTTTATTTATGAACAAATGCATAGACTTCAAAGCAGAGATAGCTCAGAGAACATTGCTGACAGGCACTACATATCCTTCTAACCTTGAAATAATCAAATGGTAAATGCTGTGGACAGACGCTGTTTTTAATTCTTAAAATACAACATTGACCACAATTAATATATGTGTGTATATTGTGACTAAAGTTTCAAATTTAAGAAAAAAAGGGAAAAAATAAGAATAAAGAAGATTTTAAAGGGTTTCCATAAGAGTGAGGGCCCGAAATATTGTTAAGCAAGAATTGTAGGTGACCTGAGACAATATGGCTTTTCAAAACAACAGGAAGTGTGTATAAACAGCAGTAACTAAGTAGCAGCGTTACTAACACATTTGGTATGAATATATTCTTCTTAAATAATTATTTGATTTCTACTTGGAAAATAGAGAGCTTTTAGACAATGCGTGACTAAATTAAAATCAACTTCTAAACTGGAAAATCTTCATTAAGCACACAGAAAAAAATTAGGAGGCAAGTAGGTCACCCTTCACTCTTATAGATTTCTCAAGCTGTCATCCAAGCAGCACATAATCAGGAGTGCTATGTTTCAGAAAACTAGACTCCAAGAAGGACATTCAAACTTTTAGGAAGCTGGCCAAAGCTTGCAAGTATGGGATGGATTTCTTGCTCTCACAAGGATTTCCAGTGTATCTTGGCTTACGTTACCAAAGGGATTCCAAAAACCCAAACATCAAACTTGGTAACAAATTTAGCATCAAATATTCATCAAAGAGTGTTTGCTTAACTTGGAAGCACCCAAGACCATCAGCATGCATGCTCCCTAGCTTCCAATTAATAAAGCTCCCTGGTTTAGAGTAAAACAATAACATCTTAGCCTTACCACAGATGAACAACTATCTTCTAGTGGCACCTCCAAGGGACACCCTCATGGAGCCTGGGGAGCAGGCTTCCATTTCCCACTCCAAATGGTGCTCCCATGCCTGCTCTTCTTCCATATGCTAGGGGAAGGGCACACACAGACAGACTTCCTGCACACATGCAATACAAGTAAACTGTACCTAGGCTCAGATTGCCACACCAGCTCTGTGGGGTCTGGCTCACACACCACTGTCTTTGGGTAAGGAGAAAGGTCCAGATGAGATGTTCAGGTCATAGTTTTGTACATATACAAATAATTAAGATTTTTACTTGCACTTTATACGTACTAATCAGTCACACTATGCAGAGGGAAAATATCCCCATCTGGGGTATAGTCACCGAGGGAAAAGAGTGATGAGTCTTGTGCACCAAGTGTCTAGAGACTTTTCTAGGTCATAGTCCAAGGGGAGAACAAACCCTGGGGATTGCAGCATTTTCTAGCAGAGGAAATCCATCAGTTGTATAAAAATATCCTGACAGTTTGGCACACTTGTAGTTAAGGACTTTAGTGAATAACACCACTACACAGTAAAATGTGCTTTCTATTGTGTTGCACGAAGCCAATATTTAGATTAATTTTACTTGACATTTTCCACTTCATATCATTACATTTTTCATCAAAATGGAAAAAAAAGTAATAAGATGGATTCCCCTGAGTAACATTTTTCCAGTGTGAAGAATTTGTAAAAGGGATTCTGGCCAAGATACAAATTTCATATAAAATAATCAAATGTAATTTTACCTGCAGCTTTCTACCCTCTCCACCCTCAGCAACCTGAAGGTAGTCCTGGTTTTCTATTTCCTTCTCTTCTGTCCTATTTGAGGTACTGCCATAACCCACTGTGTTACGAAAACAAATGAACTCCTGTTTTGTTTGATTTTCTTTTATCTGTTGTTCAGCTCTTGTGAGGTTTTAACTGCAGCTCACATTAACAGAGAACATAAATCCCTGTCACTACCATATACAATTTCCACAATTAAAGCACAGAATAAATCAACAAGAAGATAAAATACTATAGCAAAACAAAATTCTTATCTTCAACTTTTATTTTAGGACTCCCTAGTTTCATTGTAGTCTCTCCCTGCTTTATTGCCAGATAGACTGTTGGAACCCCTGTAGGACAATCAGTAATTGAAAGATTTTTCCAAAAGAAATCAGCCCTTTCTAATCTCTCTCTGCCTCCTGATAACCTCAAAAGATGAACCAATTTTGCTAGGCTGTTTTGAAAGTCCTAACATGGATGTGCAAGAGGAGTCAGGGACTCTAGCAAGCTAACAACAGAAATGCTTGTTAGTAACTCACATTTATTTTCAGAAGCACTAAAAGTTTGAAACAAAAATTTTTGGTTAGTTATCAATTACACAAATACCACATGCTAAAAAGGATTTTTTTTTTTTCTTTTTTCCTGACTAGGCCAAACCTGGACATACTTTGTATATCTGTCTCATATGCCTGGACTCCTTTTGATGCAAAGGAGGGAGGAAGAATTCTACTATGCCCCATTCTAGCCCAAACAGGCTTGAAATCAGCCAAATACATAGTGTGGCATGGCAGTCTGAAAGCCTCCCAAAGACACTCAGTTTACACATACCTTTAGCAATACTGAAGTATGATTTCACTGAGGAAGAGACTCTGCAGCCTTAGCTGGATATTCAGGAGTGTCTATGGATGCTACAGGTACAGTTCTTTCTCAGCTGTTCATCCAGAGAGGTGAAAAGTCGTGTGTAAAAGCTGATAAAATAGTCAACTCAGTGCTTTGACTTTTCACCTGAAGGGCTGCTGGGAATTCCTCACTTACACAATCAATTCCTGCCAGTTTTAACCAACAAAGTTCTGTTCTTTAAGACAAGTGGGTTTAATTTTTCCTTATAAAATGGTGATGCATTTTTGTGCAAAATACCAGTATTATATCTTGAAATACTACAATATATTTAGACTATGTTTCAATAAAAGGATATACACTTACTACAGGAAATTGAAACTGCCCTACTTTAACAAACACTAAAATTTTGTGCATCTCCCTCTCAGTCCAGTATTAGTCACTAGCAAAGACAGAGTACCAGAACAAAGAGATCCCAGGTCAATTTCTAATCCAGGTGGCCATTTATAGGTGCTCTTGTGTGAAAACTTTCAACAGCAGAAAAAGGCAATTGGTCATAGTTTTGTACATATACAAATCATTAAGATTTTTTACTTGCACTTTATACATATTAATCAGTCACAAACAGTCCCAACAAGAGCCATGATCAGGAACATAATTCTCACACTTGAAAAAGAAGTTTCTCCTTTGAGCTATCAGCAACTCAAGGACGTACCAGGAAGTGGTTATTTAAAGACTTTTCTGATCTTTACCAAGAACTTTGCTGCTAAACGAAAAAGAATGTACGAGCAGCTACATGCTTTGTGTTACGGTTCCTGAGGAAGAACAGACTTTCCTATTCCTCCCTTTTCAGTGAAGCATCTTCTACACTATGTGCAGTCCAGGAACATCTCTGGCACTGACATTTTAATGATCCTATCCCACAAATTATTCCCTTAACCGATTAACCTTATTGTTGTAACACTATACTAGTCTAATTTCACTTCTAATTTGGCAGAATTTTTCTGTCTGCCAAGACCACTCGTTACTTTGAAGCACTGTTTGAAACTCTGCTCCAGCTATACAGAGATTTCTTAAAATAGCCCATGAACTGTGTGAGTTAATGCCAGAATGAAATCAGATATTTGCTTGTGCTTTTCCAGCTACTTTATTTGATGTCTCCTGAGAAGAACCCAAAATCTGTATTTATTTACTATACTTCATATAATGCCTAGCCATGGAGAGAAGGGCTTGATTAGTGTATGTAACTGTTAATCTCACCTCTGAATTCATAGAGGACAAGATTATGAGCACTTATGCATGTGAATGTTCCTTTTATGAATTGCTAACCAAGGGGTTACCTCTCAGGACAGAAACCTGTGTAACAGGAGAAAGCAAATACACACAGCAACAAATATGAATGAAGTACAATCAGTGATTTGAAGGACAGTATCCAAGGGTGCACAGAGAACGTGTAGAAAGACCAGTTCTTCTTGGGAAGAGATGCTGGAAGAACAGTCTCTGCTGTTGTAACTGTAGGTGTATCAGCTGTTATTCCAGCAGGGAGCTAGAACAGGATCCTTTCAGCTGTGTACTCCCACAGGAGTACAAAAAAAATAATCCTTTTTAGCTGAATGGTATCAGAAACTTTTTTTTTTTTTTGGCTTTTTTTTTTTAAGCCGTGATGGCATCCTGAAGCAAAAGATTTTGTAAGAAACTGGAATTTGCTATATGTTAATTCACATTTTACTCAAGTAATCTAAAGTTTATGTTTCAAAGAAGCTTACACGATCAAAGCTTTAGTAAGGTACATTTTCAGTGTGTTGCTAGCATTTGGTAACACTGCAGGATTAATAAATAAAATGTAAGCAGACATGTGCCTGATGGGGAAAGTGGGATTTATGAGCAGTAGGTAGACACTAATCACAATCTTTTAAAGTGGCCATGCAACCATAAAAAGGATTCAGAAAGTGTGAATTTTTGAAAGATGCAATATCAGAAAAAATTCTCTGAAGCCACAAGGCCCTTCTAACCTCTAGAATAATGTATAGAACGAATAATGCCAAAAAAATGAAATATGGAAAAAATCTTTGTTTAGAAGAAAGAGAGTAAGTCTATATGAAAACATGAGTTCAGCTATTTAAAATCTACATTATTATATGTTAAGTTGGAACAACTTCTATTTCTTCAAGTCAAAACTTCTGGAACTCTCCTAAAGATACATCTTGGGTAGATAGCAATACTCTATCACCACATCATTACACTACTAAATTAAAATAAGCTGTATAATGTCAAGTTTCAGCTAACTACTTTACCAAAAGTTTGCAAAGCTACTTTTTAAACTAATGGGGAATTACTTTGAGGGTCTTCACTTGAACCCTTGTTGCCTTTTTGATTCTCAAAAGATTTAAGAAAGGGGGCTTTGGGGTGGAAATTGGAGGTAAAACTAAGAGTGATGCATTTTGTCCCAGCTAGGAATGCTGCCTGTTGAATCTTTCAGCAATATAGGAATATTGGCAAAAGTCTTTACTATCCTCTGAGAATGTCATCTGGATTACATCCTCTCTAGCAGTGGGATTAAACCACTTGTAAAAAAAGCGATCGCTTTTCATTAGATTTTTTTTTAATTTATTTATTTAAAGAAAACAACTATAAAACTAAACCCATTAAAAAAATAAAGAGGAACATTTGTGTGGATTTCTCAAGACCCTGAGAATGAACTTCACAAACTCTTCGGAAAGGGTAACTGTTTGGTTTGTATTTTCAATGTGTTGCAAGAGTCTCACTTATCCATGGGTCGGATCATGACATTCCTGTGGGGCAAAATTACTGAATGGTGACAACACAACACCCATAATTCTGCAAGTATGAGGATGGGAATAGGGGGTCCAACACCTACAGACAGAAATTTATAATCTCCCTCCCCCCAAAAAAAAAGCTCTATCGTTGACCCTACTGAGAAAGGGTCTTAGCTGTAAACAATAATTGCCCACTACAAGAATTTTGAAGACAGATGCTAAATAAAGTAAGTAAATCACTACACTCTCTATTTCTTCAACACTGACCCTTTAACGGTATCAAGAGAAAGGTTTGGGGTTTTTCACCTCTGCAACTCAAACTGAAAAGTGATGATTTTGGCCGCAGTTTAAGCACACCTTTGAGCAGGATTTGGGATGTCTATAACCATGGAAGACAGAAGTTTATAGCTCCAGGTCTGATCTTAATGCTGGCTTTCACAAGGGCCTGTGGGAGATCCTCTGACAGCAAGCAGGTTTGAAAGCAGCTGTGATTACAGTCACCCTGAGGCTGCCAAACACTGCATGTGGGGTGAGACAATGCACCATTCAAATTTTCAGCATGTTTTCTTCCAGCAGAGATGTTACATTTTGATAAAGAAAGAGCCCAGGATTAATACACCACAGAGAAGGAGCATGGGGGGAGGAAGGAAATCAAGAGAAAAAGCAACCCTTGGTTGTTTTAGCAGCAGCACAGTATGAATCAAAGGCACATACACTGAACAGCCATATGAAATGATACAAGACATCTTATGTACACAAAACAGACCAGTTATGGTGATGGCTGGGATAATACAAGTATCCAAATTCACTGAGTATTTTAATCTGAGTTTTATAGCCCTTTTCAGAGGGCTCAAATGCTCCCTCTTTCCAAACCAAGTTTTCACATCACTGCATTCTCTAGTAGCCAGGGCACAGCATATCCTCTCTGCCAGCATGCCATTCACACCAACTAGTGCTTTGGAAGAAGTTCACCATCTCACACTAGCATCATCTGCACAGCAATCTGCCCAGATCTCACATACATCACTTAAAACAGAGCCACAGGGGCACTCTGAAATAAGCTGAGCTCTTTGCTGTCCACAGAGACAGTTGTAAACTACATTTGGCACAGCTCTCTGAATACATGCAAACCATGTTCCCTACTCCTCTAGACTGGATCCTGACATTTGATTAATTCATAGCACAAATGCTCTTTATTAATCTCTTCTGTAATTTTTTTGCAGTCATTATATACCTGTGTGTCAGGTGATGCAACACTTTCTTAAGAGCTCCTCATGGACTTAATCCAAAATAATAATAATCATGAAACAACCAAAAATTATTTCCTCTCATTTGAGCAATTTCTGTTTACTCTTACTGAGGAAAAAATCTTACATCAGTGTCAATGAGTTAACAAAGAATGTTCAAATAGAAGGATAGTTGCTTTTAGTCCTTGTTTATCAAGATTGCATTTTTTTTGTTAAATTACATTGATTTTGTTTGGAAATCCTGAAGTAGTATAGCACATGCACAATGTCACAAGAACTACAAACTGGCCCCTATTGTTTAGTATTATTTTAATTTATGTTAGAGTTTTACAAATTAATTAATGACAATTTATAAGAAATTACTTGCAAGGATGAATACTACCAAGACAAGGAATGAATTCAAAGAATCTGTGCTAAAAATTAAATTTCTGCACCCTAAGTCCATGTCAGACCCTTTAAACCCTTTACTTCTCAGATGTTAGCTGCCCACGAGTTTCTATTATTTAAACAATTGTATTTTAAGTCTTATACAGCTGTTTCAGAAGCAGAAATGAGGAAGACACATCTCAGTTCCATCAAGGGCTGCTTTGGATGACAGACTTTGGCCAAGATTTAGACTCTACTCTGTCTGTCCATGCCCACATGTATTAGGCTTAGTCTTTGTACAGCTGACCACATTTTTACCTTAATACTATTTACCCTATCTTTGCTATAAATTTGGAACTACAAATAAAATGGATAAGATAACTCAGAGAGAAAGTTCATTGCTCAACATTACATCTCTCAGTATCACCCCTACTGTCAATATAATACTGTAACTCATGATAATGTCATTCAAGGGAACTGAAGGCTACCTTCAAGTTGTTTTATATTGTTGTTTCAGATTATCATAGCTGTTTCTCAAGCAGTAACAATAGAGTGTGACCTGCTAATTTAAAAAGGTGTACTGTAAGTGCAACATTCTTTAAAATAAAACTAAAATACCCAAGCCCAGTCCAACCACGTTACCTGGACATGTCTTTAATATAATATTCATCTGGAACAACAATGAACATGGATAGCCTTTCATTTTCTACTCTTCGACAAAATCCTTCATTTTTTAACCTTAGTTATGAATGCTTTTGACAACAGTTACTTGGCTGAGAAGCTGAAAATCAAACTCTAAGTACTACTGTAAGATGTACCAGACAGCATCATAATCTTTCAACAAAAAAGGATTCCAGCTTTATAGTGCAATAGCAGACCTGTCTCTGAGATCACCTCTCATCCTTTGTGCTGGTCACTCTCCTGTACTGTTTCAGGACACATTCCTTCCTGAAGCCAAATTAGAATCAAAATCATTTAGGTTGGAAAAATTTTCAAGATCATCTAGTACAACCATTAACTGAGCACTGCCAAGTCCCCAGGTGTTGCCTCTACACATCTTTTAAATATGTCCAGGATGATGACTCCACCACTTCCCTGGACAGCCTGTTCCAATGTCTGTTTGCATTTTGGGAAAGAAGTTCTTCCTAGTATCCAGTCTAAGTATTCCTTAGTGCAACTTCCTCTCAATTCTGTCATTTACTACTTGGGGAAAGAGGCTGACCCCCAGCTGGCTGCACCCTTCTCTCGGGTTGTTGTACACAGCCACAAGGTCTCTCCTGAGTCTCCTTTCCTCCAGGCTAAAAAGCCCCAGCTCCCTCAGCCACTCCTCACAGGACTTGTGCTCCAGACCCTTCCCCAGCTCCATTGCCCTTCTCTGGACACTCTCCAGCCCCTCAATGTCCTTCCAGTTGTGAGTGGCCCAGAACTGGACACAGCACCTGAGGCATGGCCTCACCTGTGCTGGGTACAGGGAGACAATCACTGCCCTGGTCCTGCTGCCCACACCATTGCTGATACAGGCCAGGATGCCCCTGAGCCTTGTCTACTGCTATGGTTCTCTACAGATGAAACAAAACTATTGTCTGTAAAGTAAAACCAGCAGAGATCTTGATCCTTTGTCTTTCAGTATAATGGAAGTATCCATTTAAGTCACCACGACAGACCTTACTTTTCCTCTGCCACTAAAAGACTGCACTCTACTTGGTGGTTAGGTTGCCAACACCCATTTTAATACACACACATACAAAAGTGAAAAAGAAACTAGAGAAATCATAGATCAGATTTTTGAAGTTGCCAAATAAAATTGTATTTTCTATTTGATGTGACAGCAAGAACAAAACAGTCATCCACCTTATATTCCAAATAATGATTCTGCTAGTCAAATGGCTGCCCTTCTTCTCATTTCACTTCCCAAGTTGTTCCCAGAATACATCCTGTTGCACACAAGCAAGCAAATAGATTTTGTAACAATTGTCACTGATTGTCAAGAAGCTGCTTCTTGCCATTTTAAGAATGTCAGTTCTTCAGTGATTGCAAGAATTTTTAAAATTTTTGGTTAAAACACCAACATTTTTGTCACTGAAGCAATCAGATCTAAAAAAAAAAAATCCCAAAATCTCTATGATGTGACTGGAGTGAATTTCAGAAGCCCTGAACTCTGAAAAGATCAGTTGAATTCTGGGACAGACACAGTGACGCCTTTGTCTGTGCTTCCCCCTTCAGGCAAGTTGTGAATCAATCTTTGTAAGCACTTTTCACGACTAGCACAGGTTTACCAATGGCAGAAAATAGTCTCTGATGAACAAGTGTCCAATGCCATCCCAAGATTAGGTGGCTATATAATAAATTCAAGTCATTACTACTGCCCACTGATGATTAACAAAACCCTCATGGGGGCATCCATCACAGCAACGTATACCTGAAAGAAGACCTTGAAGTGGTGCTTAAGCACTTGTTTAACACTCATTTCATGGCAATCCTCACTTTTTCACTTTGCAAGATGAATTACAGCTCATTGCTGTTCTCTCTTTAACATTTAGGTTGTCTTACAATCTCTATTCACAGCAAGTTTGTCAACTGAGGTATCCAGTTACCCTTAAATCCAATTACAAGGTATGCACATTATACAGAAAAAAAACATAACTTTTATTTATTCTTTGCTATTATCCAAGAGTGAAAATGCTCAAATACTTTCCAGACATCACAGGGATGTAATACCTTCTTCATAAATAAAAAAACCCTAATAGGTCAATTCAAAATCATAGAGCCACAATCAACACTTTCGTAACAACTTTGTTTGAACTTTGCAGTTATTCCTGACATATTTAGTTCACTTTTCACTTGATATATAATATATGCTGCTTTTTCAGGCTATCATGCTGTGCTGGCTTTCTGAGTATTGTATATATTGTATACTGCCAGCTATGAAGTCACGCTAAGATTGTGAAATACATCAAAGCAAGGACATTCAAAGTTTCTTCAGGCATTCTCATCTAATTTCCTCCTTCTCTGCTTCAGCTGCAGTTTATGTTGTACTACACTGAGGCATGAGCTGGAGATTCTGGTAATCCATCAAAAGAACAAGATGCAGACTTTAAAGACATTTTTCAGAACTACTGTTAGTGGGTGAACCTCAAAGGCATGACTGAAAACACTCAGTATATTCACTAAACCTCAAGTCTTTGTGACAGTCTTTTCTGGAATAAGCCAGCATCTCTCTTTTTCTTCTCCTGAGTAACATGAAATATTTCATGCTTTTGGAAATCAAAATCTATTTTAGTGGTCATTTTGTTTGGTTTGTTGTTTTGGGCTTTTTCAAACTCAGATGAAACTCTTAGTGGCTACATCTCCTTTGCTTAACAATACTTGCAACAAACATTTCTTGGGAAACTTGGGTATGAGTAGCTACAGTAATTTTTAAGAACTGGCAACAGCATTTAGGTTACTACTTCCACTTTTTTACTTACAGGTAATATGCTGCTAAAGCAGATGCTGTTCAACCACCACAGTTAAATTCTATATTAATTTTTAAACCTGTCTCATTATCAACATAAAGAAAAAATATTATACCCAGTGAAGATGTTTGGGGGGTTTTTATAGTAAACATTTAACCTGACACCAAGTTGCTTTAATTGCATTATAAATCTCATTGATTTTTCTAATTAACACCTTGTGTTTGCATCAGAGGATGACAAGAGGTCACAGGGATCTTGTATTTATGGCAAAGTTCATCTATGTGCTCCTACCTGACCAATTTGCTGAAACAGCATTGGTCATAGTCTTTGTTTCTACAGTAACTCCAAACATCTCCTTCACAGGCTGTTATCCTTTTCTTCTATGAGCTACTCTTCTTTCTGTCAAGAAATCCCACCTGTGGCTGGGATGCAGCCAATGGAAATGGAGTTGATTAGCACTGAAGCTGTGGCTGTTCCAGTTCTGATCTTACTATTGTCACAAGCAAGGCTTTGTCCAAAGGCTTTGTCACATGAAGTGATATGAAGAAGAATTTGCCAGTGGCAATGACCAAGAATTCAGTGGAAGTTCAGGAATTATTCCTGTCATATAGCAATACAATATAGCCTCTTCTGGGTTTTAGACAGATAAAGCAGTAACTCTCTATTCCACTATAGGTCATAACACTGCCATAAAAGACAAGGATACGGGAAGAGCTCATGCATTTGCTCTTTTGAGGTTTCCAGATGAAAGGGACATTAAAATTCTAAGATATGTCAGTACTTATGCTGTACTCTTCCAACCTAGCTAAATGACCACCAGCTTTATGGGATGCTGCTTTCTACTGCCTGCAATTTCCCTGTTCAATTCGCTTCCCTAAATTTCGGCTCATTGGCTAGCAGGGCTTTGCTGAGCCAACAATCACCAGTTAAATCCATCTCTCTTACTTAACAGAAGAAATAAAATTAAACAGAAAAACATTTTTACTCAGCTAAAAGAATCTAATTAATCTATTCATTACGAAACTATCATTATACGCCAGTTAACAGAAAAAGTTTACAAGCAACTTCTCCTCAGAAGACACTTGGCAGCTTATTGTATCTGTGCTAAGAACACACTCTTATGAGACTCTTCCATTGCTTTAAAATATATATATATATAAAGTTACTTAAGATATTTCAGGTTAGCAGCTATACCGGTAAGAAAACTTTATACTGCAGCTGGCATAGTTAAGAGGCTCTTTTTAATCTGAAATTCATCAACTTACAAGATACAATGATGGCCAGACTTTGATTCAAATTTAAGAATGACCAGACTCTTTTCCTTTCAATTATATAAAATTCTTCAGGATTTCAGCTTTCAGGAACTGGATGCATGTACGTTTCTGGGGGTGAGGCTTGACTGCTTCAGTAATTCCACAAATAAAATACAAAAGAAGAGTGTATGGGCTTGGGGATTTCTCCCCTCCTCTAAATTATTACTAAACAAATGTAATTTGTGGTCTGAGATGGAGTGGATGGAACTGTTACCCACACTCCCATTAGAACAGGCTAACACTTCTGCTAATGCATTTTTGCCTGCCAGGACTTTCAATCTACCACATATTAAACCCCTAAGTGCTCTGGAGCCAGTCTAGCCAGCCAGAAAATCATAGTTCCCCTCCAATGTGTCTTGTCTGTGGCAGCACCAGCTCTATAATTCTCAGTCTCACATTGGATTCATGAGGCTGTCACAGTCCTATTCCACTGCCCAGCTATATAGACCCCGCTCTTTAGTGAATCCAAAACTTACAAAAACCCTCACTCTCCCTTGTTCAGCGACTCCATCTGTCCTCTGTAGTAAGAGGGGACTGATCTTTTGTTTGCTTTCCAAGAGTAACATTATATTTCAGCCATCCTTAAGGCATTCCTCAACATGCCCAAAGGCAAATGATATTATTCATTGATTGCTTTCCTAATTTCCTATAAAAAGCCAACATTCTGTCTTTTATTATGCACTACAAACAAAGACATGGCCAGTTCAGAAGAGCGTGGGTGTGGTGATGGTTTTGTGGTTTTTACTTTCTTCTCCTCCATTCCCACCAACTTTTTTTTAATAAGATAACTAGACAAATATCTTAAAAATTCTCCTGTGTATATTTAGAAATTTAAAAAAAAAATAAAATCTAAGATCCAATAGAATTTGTTACTCTAAAAGAGCATAAGGAAAATGTTACTGTCCAGTCTCCTGGAATGCAGAATTGTCATTGCAGAGCTGGAACGAACGTTTAAACTCCAGTTTTTCTAAATACTAAAGTCAGGTTAACCTTTCCCATTACTCTTTCCCCCTCTAAACACCAACTATCTGTTTGGATCACTTTTAGAAATTTTAAAACAATGTCAAATGGAGACAATCCAGTGAACATCAGATTTTGACATAGGGTGTTTTTTCCCAGCATTCTTTAAGCCAATTTAGAGAGCCATTGAAGTTCTTTAGCTATTCATAGAGCAGGGAACTGCATGAACTGAGGAAGTATTAATTAGCACTTGCATGAACCAAGCATTAACAGACAGCTCACAGGAAACTCTCCCTTACCTGAACTACTCTAGTACACCTAAAGTAGTAATAGCAGCTATTTCCAAAACTAATCCACCGTTCAAAGCACTTGGTCCCAAAAAGGTGCAAGAAGAAATACATTCTCTAAAATTTTTAAAAAGTTTGTCACTCTAAATACCAATTTATTAAAAAAAAAAACCAAACAAACAACAAGAACAACAAAAAAAAACCACCTGCCACAATTCAATGTGCCATACCCTGCAAATATTTACTTTTTATGGGACAAAGGCAGCCAAAGCTATAATCTAGCAGCACATTCTTTCAGAAGGGGTATATTCTCTGTTCATAAAGATATCTTTCAGCTTGTATCACAGCCATGAAGTATCTATATAGATGTCTTGTTCATAAAGACTCAGGATACATTTTGGGATTCACTATGAAGAAGCCTTCAATACTAGTGAAAAAACCAGCCTTCTATTGACAGGATAACCATTGAGATAAACTGTCCCCTCTGCCACAAATGCCAGCAGTAGGTCCATTTGGTGTGTCTCACTAAATCAAAAGTACCTAGAGCAAAACGTGGGGCTGGAGAGGAAAAGCAAAGAGGAAGAACAGATTTGTGAAACTAGATCCTTATGCAGAGAGGACCAGAAATCAATTACCTTTGATAAATGCATGTTTATAAATACTCAGGAACCAGAAAATTGTAGGGCCTATGATTTTATCATACCTGAGCCTTCTGTGAAACCTTGAAAAGAGACAATTCTGTAATGCTTTTTAATTTTTAATTGAAAAATGTCCTTGAAGATATGCATTGAAGATTCCTTATGCATTATTCCATATGCATTGAAGTTCTTGAAGATTCCATATGCATTATGTCTATGGCTAGACATTTTTTCAGTGGCACAAAGTGAGGACTGGAGCTCATAAGCTGCCCTCAATACTACAAGGAAGGAGCCAACCAAAAAGAAGACATTTTTAAAATTCTTGCTCTTGTTTCAAAGGAATTTAATATGATCAAGCACCATTTCACAAGCAGAAGGTTCCTGCAAACAACTGTGAGCCCTTATCACCTCAATATTTCTCTAGAGTCATACACAAAAAAGTAGAAGTCAGAAAAGCTTCCTGTTTTTTCCTGGAGAATTATCTTATGCCTGTTCCTCAGTATGAAGAGCTAATCAAGAAATACATATTAGAATTTGCATTAAAGGTATTTCTAAAAGAGACAGGAAAATAAAACAGCATAGTTTCTGTGTTATTTAAAAATAAAGTGGAAGAAAGGAAAACCCAAAATTATTGCCACAGTTACAGCATCACTGGATGCATGTGGCAAACAAAAAAATGGATGCTCACATTTCAACTTCACTTGGTGGGCATCATATGCTGTACCCTGTAGCAACACAAAGTGTGAAGCTCATCATATAGAGGTTAGTGATCTCCATGTATAGAACAGGTCATAGGATATAGTATAACATTATGAATATATGAGTATATAGAGTAATTAGTATATCACTGTTAACCTACATTCTGATCCTAGGATTACTTAAGCTCTTACTTATTTTTTATTCAGTGCAAGTACGTCTCCTTTCACGATCAGTTTTGGTGAGTAATACTGTATTCAAATGAAAATTTTAATTATGCTAGTTAAAATGCAGAGAATCCCATAACCATGAGCCTTAAAAACTGGGGTAAAATAGAAACATAAAAACAAAAGGTAGGGTGAAAAAGCTTCAAAATAAATTCAAACACATTTGAGTGGGGTTACTCCTGATCAAGAGCTGTTCTGAAAATTTCTGAATTGAAAACTCAGAAAAATATTTACTACTACAAATAGCACTGGAAACACCAGTCAAATAGACCTTGCATATTTGTTCTTCGTTTAGAAAGTTTCAAGAATTTCCCAAGATTATCTGGACTTTATTCATGTTTTCTCAGGTCTAAACTATACAGACATTGCTTCTGACCTAAAGCCAATCCTTCTGATGGTGGACATGGCACCTTTTCAACCAGCACACAGCAGCAATCCTTTACAGACAATTACAATGAGAAGAAAGTAGCAAACTAATAATGCAAATCACGGTTCAGCTGGGGGAGTTGGAGCAGGAACTTCGTCTCTCAAGCATCTTGGTTCTCTTCTTACAAGGACAGAGCTGTACAGGCCCTGTGAGTGAGCAGCCCCAGTGCAAAGGCTCTGGGGTCTTGGTGGACCCCCCCTTGTTTAGACCAGGAGTCTAAACATTAGTGACTTGTGACCTGGCAACAAGGAAGGCTAACAGCACCTGTGCCTGTACCAACCGGAGAATGATCAATTTCCTAACAAAATGATTAAGTTTCCTCAATTAGGGAACTTCAGATTGTCTCTGAATTCATTGTTGGGCAACATCCTAAGGCCCATTCCAATCTGAATTATTTATATTAGTGTTACCAGATTGTCAGGATCATGATGGTAATTAGAGAGATCACTTCTACCAGTACAGCATCTCTTAAAATAAAAAGCATGTGCCTCTGAAAACCTTTATGTCCAGAAAGTTTCACATCCAAGATTTAGCCTTACTTGGCCCTACCTTGCTTTGAGATCAGACAAGATATCTTTATTATCATTATATATCATTTTTGAAGAATAGCACCTATCACACTAGTCAATCTGTCTTAACAAAATCCATGCCAGCATATTTGAAAGATTACATGTATGAATCATTCCTTTAAAGCAATTACTGTGATGTTTTTATTGGAAAACTCTTGCATTCCTCAGATTCTCAGCACTGTTCCTTGCAACAAAACCTACAAGCATGGAACATTGTTTCTTTTGTTTCACATCACCAAAATGAGTACAATCAACTGAGTGAGATTCCAAGACTGTTATCAAGAGTCAAGCCAGATTGTCTTGTGAGAGGAAACCATCACTATGTTTATCATACTTCTGGTGGAAGAAAAAGAAAAAGAAAAAGAAAAAGAAAAAGAAAAAGAAAAAGAAAAAGAAAAAGTTACCACCTCTGTAGCAATGCTTGTCCTAAAACCTACAGCTGAACTGGGGAGAGTTACTCACTATATTACTATACTAGACTACTGATTTATACTCCCTAAACACACACATTCAGCTAAAACGTTCTACTCAACCACCATTCACCACCAACTCAAGCATACGTGATGCAGCTGTATCTGTGCCAGGGTTGCTGCAGGAACAGTAAAATCCCTGCCCCTGGTGGGATGGGGAGGAAGCAGAACAAGGAGGAAAAATGGCATTCAAATATTCAATAGCAGTCAAAAAATGTGTTAAGTGAGATTAGTGCATTCCAGCTAATAGATTAAAATTACTTCATACTTTAGGCATCTCAGAATGTTTAAAGGCTTACAATAGGTAAGTATTACTTTAAGGAAGCACCATGTGGGATCACTTATTATGAAATCAGACTTCAAATTAAACACATGGAAAAGAGAAACGCTTTGGTAATTTACTCTACGCCTACCTCTAAAACTCCCTGTTTCATCTCCCGCGCTGCCTGCTCGGTTCTGTGTCAAATTGTCTCCTAATGTGCTCCTAAGTCCTGCCTGTCTCTTGTTACTGCACAGGCGTGTGCCAGGCAGCGAGCCAGCCAGAGGCATATGTGCTGATGGCTAACTGTTACCAGCTGATTCCCTTCCTCCTGGAGTCAGTGTGATGCACCCAGGCAGCTGAGCCACCCTTCACCTCCACGCCTTAATCCGAGCACACCTGCATTATGCCAGTTGCAGGCACTGGCCTTCAAGGTGGTGCAACTCCACCCAGAATAAAGACCATTTCAATAGTTAGACTAATCCATCCTCAGGTTTTCCATACAAACTTCCTTTTTTCCTTTAAAGTTGGTAAAACACTTTATTCTTTGTGAGAAGGAAGAAAAAAATGAAACTACTTATGGGGTTGGCCTATTTGCCAGTACTTTAATCATTTCACATGTATATGTGGCATTCTAAGATGAGCATGAATAGACAAGGAGTAATTCTTTGAAAAGCACCAACTTTCATGCATACCAGTAGAGGTTCCTTTTTGGTTTTGAGCTGCATCACCTCCATCACCAGAGATGTTCATGGTGAACAGTCAGGACTGTAGTGGCAGACATTAACTACTTTCCTCTAACAACTCAGCCTCTAACAGCATCACTGGCTTTCTCTTCCCTTCACATCAGCAGATACAAAACACACAGCAGACTTCACATACCTGTAAACACAAAGCCCTTTCAACTCACTACCTCCAGGACTGGATTCATCTCTGTGTTACTAAGGCTCAAGGGAAGCCAATATTTAGCTATATTGGGAAGATATTCTGACACATACTCATATTCTGACAGTCCACATACCCAAACACAGGTATGACTTAAAGCCATGCAGCACATATAACTTACCTCAGAGTGGAGCTTGAAAAACAAATCACTATTCCCCAAGCAGATCTAAACCAGTCTCTCTGCAAGGTTTCAGTTCAACATTATGGCAGACAGTCCCTCACACAGAATGGTGTTTCAAGAAAGGCTTAAGAAGCAGTGAGGCTGATGCTTTCCTCTCCTCCAGCTTTCCCCCAGAACACAGGGCACATATACACTGGACCCATATCCAAATTACATCCATCTCTCCAGAGCAGCCCAACCAAAAACTGAGCTGTCAACTGCTTCCCCAGAAAGCTCACAAATTAGAACAAATCTCTAGAGGCTGAAGCTATTTGGTAGCAATCAGAGAGCAAATGAATTTCTTAGACACGCACAGAAAGAGCTTCATTGAAATTCTCCCAAGCCTGGACCAAAAAAAAGCTTTTCTAATCAGATTTAGAGCCTCAGATGCTCCTGAAAAAAGGAGTGAGCCCTCTAAATTTCAATTCATCCAACAGGGAAGCAAAAAGGCACTGACATATTAAGATAAACAGGGACAAATGCCCCTTCCATAGGCAACAAATACCATAAAATACCAAGATATTTATGGAAATTCACATCATTTTGTTCACCTATAAGTAGCAAACAGGATTTCATTCACATATCCTCCACTTCACCTATGAAACTCCACCACTTCTCCACTATGCCGGTATATCTTCTCTTCCCCAGCTTACATCTAGAACACTCCTTCATTCTGTACCTTAATAAATAATTTCCACACTCCAACAGCAACTTTGCTTCAGCACCCAGCCACTCACCTCCATTATTCAATGCAGAAAACCAGAGGCTGCTGCTCATCAAGTCATCTTCTCTTTTAGCTTTGTGGTGTGAATTAAAATAACTAACTGTACATCAAGAACTACTGTAACTCCTTAGGGAAAAAAACAACCTGCACAGAGCAGATCTATGCTCACCCACACCCATCTTCAAAAAAGGGAACAAAACCTTCCCATGGCATGCCAACAACAACCCCATTTGTATTCTATCATCTGTGTAACACAGGTGGTAAGGGTCAAAGTCTACATCACCACTCAGCCACATTTTTGCTGGCTCAAAAAGATAACAGCATCATATCAACCATGTTTACAGCTGCCATAAATGCTTCTATGCATGTCTCAAAAAGATAACATATTTTCTTTCTATTGTTTTATTTGCTAGAGTATTCAGAAAACCATTTATTTCAAAAGTGAAGAGAGGGGGACTTCCCTCACAGATTTCTAAACTCTAACACCTTTCCTTGAAACCACTTGGTGTGTATCTACAGAAAAACATTGCAAGAAGGCTATAGATTTCCTTTTGGGTTTCAGGTTCCTTTCTCCAGCAAATATTCTCTTCTATTGTCTTTCCATTGTTCAGTCTTACAGATATGTGCAAGAGAGCAAACCTATTTAGCCCTCTACTTCTTGCATTTTAATTCCTATCCAGCTTAGTCTGAGCCACTTTTCTTACACTCCTCCCTACTGTCTGATGTGGAAAACTATCGTCATGTAAGAACCTGACAATTCCTTAAAATACACGTTTTGTTGTCAGTGATGCTTTTAACAACAGGGTGAAAATTCCATGTTTTAATAATCTTTGCTGCTTTGATGAGCATGAAAACACTGCCAAAGCAGCAGCACTAGAGAAGGGTGTGAGTGTGTGAGTGCCATGGAGCAGTGTGTGCCCATTTCTCTGCTGTTCCTGTTAGAAAGGCTGGACATTTCTCCTCATTTACATGTATTAAGCTTGATGGATTTTTTTGGTGGAAATTGTCCCCTGGAGTGACTGAGAAGGGGCATCTTTAAGATGATTTGGAGCAGTCAGTGTTTAACAGCTCCAAAAGAGATGAACACAGTCCATCAGCAGTCAACAAAGGTATTTCCATTGGCAATCAGGAATACCATTAATAACATTTCTAAAAGTACAAGTAGAATCCCATCTTTATTACCTCAGTAATCCTGGAAGGAAGAGAAGCCAAAAAACTTGTATGTTTAAAATTTTAGTTACGTGTTTTCCTTCATGTTTCACAAGAGACAAATCTGCCTGCCTTTTTCTGTGTAGTATGAGAGCCAAAGTTTTCCCATGCATTTCATTCCAACTTTGTTCTCTATTTTATACCTTCATTAGTATATATATAACCTTTGTGGTTAGATGTGGTTGTACACCACAGTTCATTGCACTGAACTATGCATTCTCACTTCTAGGAATGTCATATGAAAAAAAGGTCATGGATCGGTCTTAAAATAAATTTTAGAGTAAGCTGTTCATATAGACACATGCTATGCAGCTTGAATAGCAGGCATACTATGCTTTGTCAGCAAAACTTACCTTTGGTAGCAGTTCTGCTCCTTAAAACAATTTCTAGAATTACATCTTAGCATCTGCTTCTCTTTTCTTGCTATCTATATGCTGATGTCATTAATATATGGGTTATATGGTTGTACATCAATTCTGCTGTTTCTACTGTTTTTAAAAGTAAGTTTCTGATATATGATATGGTAGGAAACATGGTGGAAAGTACCTGTGGTTAGTCTGAAAAAGAGAGATGTTTGGACTGGATTCACTTTTATGCAGAGCACTGTGAAAAGGCACTCAGGAAAATGCCTCAGGAGCTGAAGCCTCTCAAGGCCTCTCTTCTTCTTCATAGTCTGAGCTCATCTTACAGTGTTGCTCCTTATAAAATAGGAACAGGCCTGTATCTGAAGTACAGCCACCTATAGAGAGAACAAGGCCAGCAGCTGGAATGCAGCAATTCCCAGAAGTTATAAATTGTTGGAACAAACCCTTCCATATTAGTAGTTTGTGCATGTTGAAGTTCAACAAAATAATAGATTTCATGAAGACAAGTTTCAGCTTTAATTGATAAGTTATATATTACTTTGACTACATTCACAATTATTATTTTGTCCTTCAATTTCTATGACATTGACTCATACCTTTCTGTTTTACCTTGTTTCCTCTGCTCTTTTCTACTTTCACTGTGTCTTGCTTAACCAATGCCTAATTTGCCAACAGAGGTCAGGGTCTGTTTGCATCTCATGTGTGTCCATTCATTTTATATGACCAGGATTCCTATAAACTACATCAGTGTTCTCTAACAAGTAACCTGTTCCTCGCTATCTCATGGCTCGCAGTTCTGAAATTTCACCTTTTATTTCAGCTAATTGGAATGAGAGAAATTACTCTTGCCATGCCTGTGCCACTTCTTTTTAGAATTCATCTCACTCTTGAGGAATCTCTTCATTCTGGGAGCAGGAACAGGAACTGGTTCAGTTACAAGACATTTCTCTACAATGAAATTAAATGCGAATTTTCTAGTACCACCAAATAAAATATTTACATTTCTTTAAAAGCCACTTCATAATGAGCAATGTCCATCCCATCAGTGGCTTACAGTTGCCCCTGAGTTATGGTTCAAGCTAATGTATTGACTTTTTCTTTTGTTTAAAGCACTGCAGAAAAACAGGATGTCTTACAAGAACTGGCAGTGAAACCTGTGATCATTAAAAATCCCGTACTACATTTTGCAACATTTTTGATGAATCACTGGATAAATATTTGGCAAGAGCATGAATTCTGCAAGCTTGAATTGACTTTTCTCACCCTATCTTCTTGTCCCTTGATGCTTTGATCTTGTGTAAAAGGAAGAATGGACAATAAAAACACTTACACAGATATTCTGGTTTCACAGAACATGCTTTTTTAATTTTGACAGTTTTTAATAAGGTTTCTGATTTCTTGAAGAACTGTAAAAAGAGAAACCGTGATTTTCCAGAGAAGAATATAAAGAATAAATGCAAAAGAAAGATATCCAAAAGAGTTATAAAAGAGATTCTAGGATATTCCTGTTCAAGTCAAGTTCACAAAAAGAAGTACCTCAAGATGTATGTTATGAAATGGATATAGGCTGTATAAAAAATAGCTATAATTGTACACTGAAAACAAAGGCTTTTTATCCTAAAAAGCCTGTAGTCATAAAACTACACTTAGATAAAAATACCTACAATGAATACAGAAAGATTTACTGAGGGTGGGGAGAAAAAACATGAAATAAATTAAACAGATGTTAAAAAAGATAAACCCAGAAATTAATTTTGAAGTTAGAAAAATGGAAAGATAGCTGAAACTGAGAGAGAAAGCACTGCACTGCCTACAAAGTGTAGAACTGTTTTTTATTTTTCTACTTATATACATTTTATTTTTATTTCTCTCTACAGACTATCGGAATTGTCCTTAGATTTTATTGCTGACTAAGCTATCAAAGACAAGTTGTTCTACCAAAACTAAATTATCTGTTGCACACTAGGAAGAAAACAAGAGGAGAAAAAATAAACATTGATACATATGAGAAATGTACATGTCTTTTTAAAAACCCAAAACTTCTCTACAACTATTCCAAACTTTCTGATTTCCAAGGTAACAGCTTTGATGAGAACCAGCAGTGAAGAAAATGTAGTTTAAGGTTTCCTCAGTTAATTCTTTTCTTCCTGAGATACATGAAAAGGCAGATTTCCACCAACTTCTTATAAACTACTCAATCTGTACGCTTTTCCCTAATGTGATTTGATGTAGTCAAATGGTCATTAGAGTCTTGGAAAAAATTCATATTCAACACTTGCAGGCAGTTCTAGTTTTTAGTTTTACAGGTTATGTTTGTCAAAAAGTTTCTAATTTTCTTAATGAAATAGTTTGGCTTCAAGTTGTCTGTGGGTCCTGATTTTTCATACCTGTCCTTGCAAAAGAATCTTTAGAGAGGAGAATCAGGCACATATAGTGATCCATGGTTTTTAAAATGGCTGTATTTTTTCTTGGCACCTACATATAACTAAAAACATTGTAAAAGCAATATAGATACTATCACAAAATTAACAGCATGAGGATAACTCTTCATATCTAGCAACTGATGTTCATGTGTCCTGACAGGTAAGAGTCCATGGATTTCATAGCTGGAACTGTCTGTCAAGCAACCCAGCAGGGCCAGTGATTTTCCCTGGTGCAGATCCAAGATGAAGCTTCCATGATGTGAACCCTTTTCTTTGTGTCTCAATGTACAACACCTAAAGTTACTCCAAAAAAAGATCAAATTATCATTTGTAGCACAGAGTAACTCAAATAACCTCACAAATGGCATTAATCTTAATGAGATACGAGGTAGGGATCAGTAGTAGACAGAAGCAACTTCTATTTGCATTGAGAGAAGAAACAGTATTTATCAAGACACAGAGGTCTCATGACATGAACAGCAACACTTGTTTTTGGTCAATATTGACTGCAGCTTTCAGACAGGCAAAGTAGGAAGGGGAGAAATGGGAGAAATCCTTTCCTTGGGACCACCAACAAAAATTAAACCCTTGTTTAATTTTAAAATTGAGTGGAGGAGTCATGAAATGAGAACTTAATAAATAAAAGACAAAATGTTCTTCCTTTGGTTTAAAAAGCTGTAAAATTTATCTTTCTTGTCTGCTATTCTCAGTTACAGAATACCAACACTCCTTGTTCTTTTGTAGGCAGAATATATGACTTAAGAGAAATGAGAACCAAGGGGGAACAAAAGGCACTTAAAGATAGTGTCTTTTTATCAGTGACAAAATATTTTTCTCCCCTTTCTTGAGAAGTTTAGAAGAGTGATGCTTTTTATCCTTTTAATAAATATTTTTCTCTCTATTCAGACTATTAAAAATAATAAGAGGAATATAATACAACTTTAAATGAGAGTTTATATATCACATGTTTTATGACAGCTGCTTCTATTTCACTTTAGATTAACAAAGCCTTTATGTTGAGACTTTGGAGCTGACCTTACAAAGAAGCAATACCATTAGCCCTGAAGCACATGTTTCCCATTTAATGTTTCTGAGGTAACATTCTTTTTGAAAGTGAGAGAAATGAGAATGCAAACTTGCAGGAAAAATAAAAGTCTGACTGTCCTCCTTTTGAACAGAACTGAAGTCTGTTTGGACACTTGAAAATATGAAGTGAGAGGCCATGGCCTTACAAAGCGTTTCTCAATGTGATCCCAAGAGTTACAATGCTCAGCTTTCCTTTAGTATGCCATAGCTCTTTGTCATTTCCTCTCAAGAGGATGAACATATTTTGCCATCTCAATTTGAAGTGAAAGGTGTCGCTTACATCCATGTTATTTCAGGTTTAATCAGCACTACTCAAGTGATTTATAAGCTCACCCAACCAAGACAGCAGCATAATAGTTAAAGCACATGAACCCAACAAAGTTATTCGGGGATACAGCAGAAAGGAATTGGATCTGCCATATCTGAAAGAGCCCTAAGTTACTGTAGCATGGAAATCAAACTAATCTTAATGACATTTTACTCTTGCAATGTTCTACTGGTTCAGTGCAAGAGCAATGCACTATTTTTTTTCCATCAGTACACTTAACAGTGCCTACCCACAAGTCCTCTGTCCTCTTTATGCATTAGAGCCTGTTCTTCAGCTACTGTCAAAGTCAAAATTTCATGCCTGTAACCCTTCTTAAACTCTTTTCAGTCAGTGAATGTGAAAACCTGCACACTAGAGTTTACAAGGTTTAAAACAAACTCAAAAGAATCAGAAAAACACAGGAAAGAGTTGAACAAGGGCATGGTTTGGAAGCCAGTGTATGCTCTTTTTATTTGGGGCCCTGCCAAAGAAAAGAAAAACCTCTATGCACAAGAAAAGGATAAAAACTGTGTGATTTGGAGAGGCTGACAAATTCAGCTAAAATTGTCATCTATGCCAGTGGAAGCTGGACCAAAGATCCTCTAAACATGTGGCCCTACACTCAGAGCAAGCCTTGCATTTGAAATACACTTCTGCAAAGCCTTCCAACAGGAATGCTGCAGGATCTGCTGGAGGTGCATCCAGGTTCCAAGAGACCCCTCCTGCCCAGGTATCTGGGACCACTTTAGAATGGAGACATGGGACTTTCTTTTCTTTTCCTATTTTCCTTTTTTTTCAATTTATTTCAACAAAGAGACAAAAGCATTTGTTTCTTAAATCCATGTTTAAGCACTTAAATCCAAAATTCTAATTGAAAACCACTTCTTTTCTCTCTTCCTACAGACACAAATGAGAATTCTTGGAGGCTGAGCACTTCTGAAAATTAGAGATGTTATTTAGTGCAAGAGACAATGAAGAAGCAGCCTTCTTGGAGCATCCCTGTAACGCTCTTGTCCTAAGCCTTAGGGATTTCAGCTGCTTTTTTGCTCCAGGACCAACATCATTTTCAGAGAGTCCGCCATAATCTGCACAATACCTTTTCCAAATCTTGCAGTGAATATGAATTTGCTGATATCAGATTTCCTGATATCAGATGCAAACAGACACACAGGTTTTCTAAGGCTGCCAAAAAAAGTTATTTTAACCCACACTAAGTAAAGCTGTACAATCTTGCTATTTGCTTCACCAAGTCCATTCCCTCACATGTACCTATTCTTTAGACGAAGGTTAGACTCCTCCAACCAATAAACCAACCAATGTTCCTTTTGCCCTACTTTGTGATCCCTTTTCCTCACCAGTGGAACACTTTGTCCCGCACTTTGTCTGCGTGCCATATATCTGAACTTTTCTCCTTCAATTTGGGCAACCACTCCTTTTTATTTGTTTGTTTGTTTGTTTGTTGGTTTGGTTTTTGCTTTATGCTGCATAAACACAGTATTGGGGAAGAAGAAATAAGATAATTATGCTAACATGACATTTTTGCCATCACTTTTCTGGTATTCCTTGGTAATATTCCATGCAAGAAACTACCCTCTGCCTGTATAGTCCTCCAGTTTCCTCTGATATATTTAACTTGTGACTCTAAACTCTTGGTTTCCTGTGTTACACTGATGACACAGCTGCAGTTAAGGGACTCTTATGTCTAAATTTATATTTCAGTAAAGTTAGATATGTTCAGATACAAGAAATCTGAAAGGTGAAACGCTAGAAATAAAAATCACTCACGTGCAAGTGCAGACTTAAGTATCCAATATGTCTTACTGAAATGACAGTCTGAATTACTACATTATCCTTGTACTCAGGTCCAAGTAGGCTATTTTCACCACATTACAATCCAAATTACAATTTACTTTTGTCTATGACTAAATACAATCTCTGGGGAAATCTTCCCTTTCTTTTTTCCCTTTTCACTTTCTCTAATAGTTGGTCTTGAGACCATTAAATGGCATAGAAAAAGCCAATATTTAGATTTCTGTTCAATTTTCCGTGTTTGGTCATTTTGACTTCATTTTCTTTGATGTCTAGAAAATAATTTTTCTTCATGCTCTTTGTATTCAAGGGCAAAAAAAAAAATAATCCACAACTCTTTTGGTGTGCTAAGAATAGACATGGATATGCTGGGAGAGGAAATACATACATTCCAATACAATTAAAATAGATGAATTTGTTAGCAATTCCATAATATCCCCCAAATGTAGAAATTCTAAACAGTGTGTAGTCATCTGTATAACTCCTCTTCTCTTTGCTGCTGCCAGCCTCCACAAACCAAGTCTTCCATAACAGTGACTATCACAGGGAGAGACAGCATGCCAAATTTTGTGGACTAATATTGAACACTGCAGCACTAGCCAGTATGATATAGTGCATATTTCAGACAGTCCCAGAATCTCCCACCTACTAAAGCGACTCCTTTTTTTGCAAGCTCCTTCCATTTTATGATTTCTCCAGGTTTCTCTGCATGCTCTCGTACATGACTGCCTTTCCTGACACATTTCCTGGATAGTTTAACCACTGAATTCCAGTTGTATACATGGTAAACAGAGAACACTTTCTTAAATCAGGCTGGGTTTGTCCTCTTGCTAGAAGAAGAATTCTCAAAACCAGTCTGAAGTTCCCAGCTCTCCAGAAAACAACAGCCAAAAGATGCTCACAGAAAGCAATTTAAGATGCAGCTGACAGATCTTAAAACCAATGCATCTTCTATGCAAATTTATATACATAATCATTCCATTATTCAAGTCTAAAACAAGAAAAACAAAACCATGTTTTCTCTTTACACTGAGGTTATAAATTAAGACATGAAAATTGGGTCTTGTGAGGTTATGGAAATGCTAACAGCTGAAAGTTTTTGTTCCTGCATTACAGTTTCCAATTTTTTTTTCTTAAATGAAGCCTTTCTCTAATTTGAGACAAATGCCATTTCTGGAGAAAGAAATGTGGGTGTAAAAAATTACTACTTGTTTTTTTCTTCATGGCCCTCTGATGATTTTATGCTGACTCTAAAGAGCAGTTTTGTATAATCTTAGCTGTGACAATAAATAAGCACTCTTTGAGATACAAGGGAGATAATGTAAGAATATAAACTTGTTGCTTTTCCCACTACATGATTCTATTTTTCCAATTCAAAACTGAACTTCCCTTGCAGCCCTGAAATATTCTTGCTGGTTCATTTAACTGGGAGACAGAACTTCTTGGGAGTCACACTTTGGTCTCTGCTATATAGCTGTCCCCTGTACACCTCTGTTCTGAGAAAAGGCCTCTGGAACATTGCATGACAGTAATTCATAGCTGGATTTCCACCAGCAGTGCTGCTTTTGCATTGCACTGCAGATGGAATACTCTCATCTCTGCCACACAAGTCATTCACAGCGTGATGCCACGTTTTAAACTCGTCTCATGGTTTTGTGCAGTTTTATGGTAAAATACATCAGACGTTTAACTATTCAGATAAAAAACAGAGCAAAGAGGAAGGGGACACAATACTTGCACTTACTTTATTGGACCTGATGGTTAGTGAGGCCATGTAATCATCAATCTTCCCTTCTGACCTTTTATCCCACTCTGCACAGGGAGCCCCAGTTTGCATCAGGACTGGAAGCACCAGCAAGGAAACTTTTTCCAGGGTGCCAGATGTCTGATAGTGGGAGAAAAAAAGAACAACCCAAAAACTTTCTTTTGAGGTGGAGGCTGCTGTCTACTAAAGAATCAAATGCACAAAAGTTGTACCCATCTCCTTCTGACAGGAAAGACAGTCACATCAAGAGGGAAACAAGCCAAGTTTAGATATGGAGGGAAGCAGCTGAAAGGACAAGGTGGCCACAGCAAGACTTTGAGGACCTGGATCCATTTAATTCGTAGTGGCAAACTGGTTTTTAGACCTCAAGAAAAAACAACCACCCACCCAAAATAAAATAAACAATGTACATTGACATCTGAAAATTTTCTTCTAGTCCTTATTTGTTTCTTTGTGTACCATTATTACCTTTAAAATTTCCAGTCTAAGATTTGGTGAATTAACCAAAAGCATATGATGTCAGGAGGATCTGGGTTCACATTTTCTGTGTGCCATGTGGAGTGCTAGACCTGGGCTATTTTATCTGAGGATACTCAGCAGAAGGCTTCCACTCTGTGCAGATAATGAAGTCTGTCAAGCACTGATATAAAACCATAGAGGAATTCAGGGAAAAGTCCAATCATCCTGCAATATCCCAGCCCTCTGCTGTATCTGAAGTTCAAGTGTGACTTCTACTGCTCCTAGCTATGCCAGTGCTCTGTGTTCATAGCCCTTAGGTCTGCAGCATTTGCAGACTCATTTTATTTCTCTATGCCTACAAAACTTTAATTTCAGGAGAGCGAGTAGTGATGCAGCTCTGTGTTTTCCATCAACAGCAAATTCCAGCCACTGAATAAGGCAATAGCTTGTCACAATTCAAGGACTGAAAGATCCTAGACACATTCCACAATTTATAGAGGTAACACATTCCTGAACGCAGCACATTACAGATGCTATGACACACACAGCATTGAAGAGAGGAAGCATTCTGATTTCTTATATTCTTTCCACTGTGAAAGGCAGGTAGGGATTTTTGTTCCTTTTGTCCCCTCATGCAGAAAAGGCATCAATTTGAAAAGCTCCAACTTCATAGTATTTACAGTTAATACGAGAAAGTTACAAGCATTGAAATGAATTACCAAGCGTGGCGCACTCAGTCCCAAACCACATACCAGCTCTGCAGCCATTTACTTTGTGCCCCTTCCTCATTAGAATTTTAATAAACTGCCTGCAGCAATTTTACTTTTCCAAACAAGTCTGTTGCCAAAGCAAGCCAAGTTGTCTTTTAAGACAACTTTTACAGGATAATTCTGACATTACATGTTCAGTGGCTTGACAGCATGAAATATATTGGAAGTTCACCTCAGATTCAGGTTGTTTGAAATGTTTTAAAATAGAAAAGCATCTGTGCAGGTTTGATGTTCACAAGTATCATTATAAAAAGTAAGAAGTTAGAATTTCTAACTAATAGTCCAATTTCTTAAACTTGTATTTCTAAGAAATGCTCTTTGCAAGTCAGCATGTTGCTTCTAAAGGCTAGGCATACAAAGAAAAGACAGGAGAGATTTGGAATCAGAATAAAATATAAAAAGTATCAAGTTGCTAGTTATCATGTATTTTAAGAGAAGTCCTCAACATATGTTGTATCTATAGAAATACAAACAACCTAGAAAACCTGAAAAATAAGAAAATATAGAAACTGAGTAATAAATCTGTCCTGAATATGCACAGATACTCATGTTCTTGAGTAGAAATATATCATTTTTACACATCCTTGAGTTGAAACCTTTTAAGATTTGTATTACTGGCACTCTATGAAATATCTCTTAAGGATTAGAGTGCCTAAGAGTAACAGTGTGACTGGTTAAACTCTGCATCAGTGCAACTTCTGTGCGCACTAGTGTTACAACGATTGTAGCCTTTCCAGGCATTATGGGAATATTTTTGGAAAGTATGTCTTCAGTCATTTGGGTCCCTATAGAGCATTGCACAATACAATAAAAACACTTTTTTTTTTTTTAATGTAAGCAATGCTGTTATTGCTGTATATCTGTATATCTGTTCCCTTCAGCTACATCACTCCCATTACACATCTTCAAAAGAGGTGGATACTCTCTGTATTATTTAGATGAGGAAACTGAGAAACTGTGCAGCTTCTCAGAATCAGGGAATGAGTGTTACAGAAATAACAGCCAGATCTGGGTTTCCTGAGCTTTCAAGTATGTTCACTGTTCACAGGACTTTTGTCTCAGGGGCAAAATGTTTTTACACATGGACACATTTTGAGGCTAAGCACAAGAGACTGAATGTGTATGATATCCTGACTCGGGTGGTCACACAGAAGATGTGTGAGACAAGTCACAGAATTCATCCAAGTAAGTATGTATAAGGGAAAAAGGAGAAAAGGGATTCTTAAAGTCTGTCTTTTCATTCTTTCTGATATTGTTTTTTTTCCAAATATGCGCCTTTGAAATCAACAGTTTATCAATTTGGTTTGTTGGTGGTGAATTTATTGTTCTTTTAAATATTATTTATGTGTGTATAGTCTTCCTTGCAACATTACCTTAATTTCTTGGCCTATTTTCCATTTTTCACATGAAGCCATGAACAGACACAAACACGCCAGCCTTGTGGGACAGTCTTACAGCCAGATCTGTGCACTCCTGACTTATGTCCAACCTTTATATTGTGGAAAGCATTTCATGGGAACACAGGTGAAAACAAAGTAGTTGAAATATCTCTAAGTAATCTGATCAAGAGACAGCATAGCACAATATGGTATATTAAAAACATTCCTTGGATATTAAAAAACAAATTGATATGGTGCCATGGCAAAAATCATCACTTAAATAATGGAGAAGGTGGAGGTTAGTAACAGGATTAAGAAATTGGCAGCCTGAAGCAGTAAGTGACATGTCCTACTTTACATTGTATTCCCCCACATTTTGAAAAGCCATGTCACACCAAACCATGCTAACAAGAAGAGACTCTGTTCCTGTGGCTTGTTACAGTGCTATTGTAAGCACATGGAGAAGCAGAGTGCTTGGAGGATTATCGTTCCCGCCAACACAAGGAATTCCTGCGCTACTTCCACAGCAGAGTCTCACCAGATGAGCATGGCAAATATACTGCTTTCAAATCTGAAGTTGCCTATTATTTGCAGCAGAAAGACAAAGATACCTTGTGGATCTTAGTGATTCCTTTGGAGAACAGAGAGGAAAAAAAAAGTCCAGCTGATGTTCTCACTGCTCTGATACTTCTGTTTGATTTTCTTTCAAACTCAAAGCAAGTCCTTGATCTGTCTTTCTGCCAGCAGTATTTGTCCTGAGCCCATAATCCACTGTGAGAAGAACAGTGGGAACTTGAGGAGCTGCTTCCACAGTTGTACAGACAGTGCCCAAAAGCTGGTGCAATTTCAACATTAGTCTGCAGCTACACCCTGCCTCCTTTCCCCTTAGCAACGCCAATGGAGCAGCACACAATCCCCATAGCCACCTATACTGCAAAAAGAAACATGATCTTGTAGACTGCTGATAATTGATAATTATGTTTAAAAATACTAAGGATACTAAGGACTGCATTAAGCAAGGAAAAAAACCAATCATCTGTTTTAAGAAAACTTTAGTGTACTTTGTATGTGTCTTCCTTTAGAATTAAAATATTTTTGTGTAAATGAAGTCCAAAAGGAGAAGAGTATCACTAAATCTGTCCTTTTCCTCTCTCAGCAGTGACATGCTTGCTGTTTCTTAGAAATTACACATCTAACAGAACTGAAGCCACACTGACTACGTGGACTGCATACCTTCCTGGATTTCTCATGTTGTTTGGGCATGCTGAGAGTCTGTCTTTGTGTGTGGCAATCCATAAAATGGCCTCACTGGGTTTTCTCTAAGTAAGAGAAATTCATCAAAGCACATCTTAAATTACTTATTATGGCATCATCTTGGGCTAAAATGAGAGCCCCACATAAGGAAAGAAGCTGTAAGGGATGGGAAGGCATGGGAACTGAAAGATGACACACGGTAAGAGATACCATGTGCCTAAAGAGAAACTATTTCAGTTTTACAAGATCTAGCCTGCTTGGTATACCCTAACAAGCATCACGGAGAGCTTGTTTAGGATGTGTGCAAACCAACTGGGTGATCACAGGGAGTACAATAGAACAGCAGCTGACACAGTAATGTGACTAAAATGCAACTTAGTTAACTCTATAGGTAGATTCAAAACTAATAGCTACTCATAAAGTATTTTAGCCTTGTTTTATTCAAAGACAAATAAAGATGCTGGATACACAAACGATCCTTATGTTCAATTAGATTAAGGATTTCACTTCCTTAAATTCCTGAAAATTCCTCACTAGACTTGCTTGGTATTTCCACAGCAGCAGTACAAGGCTTCCTATATCAGTTACAAGAACCCTTTCTGCCTGCCAATCTGTAATAGGCTCAGTTTTGATTTTCTCTTTGGCACTTCAAAAATAAAGGAATACAAAAAACAAAGCAAACAAAAAAAGATAGGTCACCCACTGGAAGTAAGCAGTGAGAAAAAGCATCCTAGGCAACTTTATTGTACTTTGTACAAGATGATGTTCTGACAGTAGATTTTAAGATACCTAAACCCTCATAATAATTGTCACTGGCTCAACTTAAAAGCTAGTGAAAACAAAAGACCTTGATCTTCAAGAGTCACGTAAGAACCAGTGAATAACACTTCAGTTTCTTAACTGCTACCTTTCCATTACTAATGTTCAAATTCATCGATTAAGGTGCTACTATTTGTATTTTATATGTAAAATAAAAATGTTTCTTGTGACAGAAGAGAGACAAATGCTTTTTACATTTCTTATCTCAGGAGATGCTTGAAAAGTCCTGTAATTATCCTGTGTTTTCTAATGCTGTAGCTCATTTCTGATCTGGTATTTTATTTCAGCATAGGACGGCAAAGCAAGGGGACCCCAGCTGAGTTTTACAGTACCTGTGGAGCAGGCTGATACTGCCACCTTGGGGAGGACTTTTTTCATGTTTCAAGGAGACCATGCAAGTGTCATACAAATCAGTTTGATTCTTCTCCCCCAGCATATCCTCCCAGGAAGACAATTTTTAAATTTTTCTGCCCATGCAGTTGTAAGACCTTCCAGATGTGTTCCAACTTGGATTGAATATTGGATATTCAATATTGAATATTCCATTCACAATGATAACTGGAAAGAAATGCTTTTTAATTTATTTTTTTAAAATGGTATTTTTTTAAATTAAACCAGGTTTCAGAGCTCATTCAGGTAATGCCTCATTTACACTACTGTCAATTTTACAGCCATCTTGACATTATAAAAGCTCTGTTCTGCATCCAGCTGGGCAAACTGTATTTTCCATACAACACTCCCCTGCTTCTGGTATTCCAGTTTTTTGGTAGTCTAAATCCTTTTCCAGCTTAAATTATCTAGTTGGATGCAACTGCTAGGACATATATGACCTCAGATGTCACAAAAGGCATTACTGTGCAAAGGAACAGTCCAATGCAAAACACAAATCTAGACTGGCAATTCAACCAAAGTCAAGATCCATAAAAAAATATTATCCATAAAAATGAGACTGACCTACCCTTTTGCTTTGCAATTGAGTGACTCCTCATCCAGTCTTCCTTGAGTTTGTATTCACCAGCACGTGAAGGACCTTGCCATACACTTCATATATAAATGTGCCTTGAGACACAAAGGCTGTGCACAGCACAGAGCTCTAAGACAGTGGGGAACTATGAGAAATTGCCTCAGGTACACACACAATACAGGGCAAAATTTCATGTCTGACTTCTCACTAGAAGAGGCAGGCTCAAGGGCACTTGTCTATGTGCTCTTAAAAACATCCAGTAATAATTTTTTTTACACAGCCACCTTCAGCCAAGTAACACAAAGGATGAACTCACTCATGACAAACTACGTGAATTTTACACGAGGAGATCCGACCTTTTGCCAGAGGTCTGGTTGTGCTTGTGGCTCCATAGCAGGAGAAAAAGGGCTTCTAGAGGAACTGCTGTCCCCCTTCACTGCTGTGGCTGGCAGGAACAGCCCTGGTACTGTGGTAAACCAACACTTTCAGGCTCCCACATAGAGCTAAAACTCAGATGACAACGTCCGCAGCACGACTGGGCTCTGGAAAGCCCATTTCTCTTTTCCTGCCACCAAATACAGCTTACATACCAGATTTGTGTTCTTACTGACAAGTGTCTTCATACCCTTTGGAGTAAACTTGTGCCTGCAGCCCCTGGGATTTACAAAGAGATGGCTGATCTTTGTGAACAGACAGGACAGGCTCATCTACTCTTCCATTCTGTAACTGCTACCTGGTCATTAAAGCATAAATTTGCATTTACTTTCTAACCAGTTACTTTCTCACTTGAGGAAAACTGTCAAAAAAGCAAGTGATAGGTCCTCTCAGGACAATCTTCCATCTCTGGTTTTAATGCTACTGTAGCATGGCAAATAATGTTGCTTGCAAGAGAAATGTATTAGGCTAACAGCCAATAGCTAATGCACATGACTGGCAGTTCTGCAAGAAGCCTTTAGTTTTCTTCCTGGTTCACAAATAATTTCTGGTTCACAATAATATATTTGTTATTTTTTTAGTCTATCTGTTAAGCAAACATCATTATATCTGCAAATGATTTACACTGTGCTACGAAAATATTGCAATTAATAATTCATTGCAATGATAAGAGAGAGTGCATTTGCTACTCACATGCACATATGAAGACACATTTGAGAACATGCAATACAAAGGAATCCCACTACTACATTTATCATTTGCACATTAAACTGCTGGTGGAATATCAACATCATGCAATCACTTCAGTGACTTCAAAAACAGTATTAGCAGCTGAGTTATAAAAATTCAACAGTGCCAATTACAGTCCAAACATATGCAATTGAATGAGGATCTATCAGTAATAGATTAACCAGATTAATGTGTACGTAACCGTCTCAGCGTGGTACAGTGCTGCTGTTAGTTTCAAAGTTCATGTCTGAACTTCTTTTTACACTGCACAAGTGGTTTATGAATGAAGCCTGAATGCAAGAAGAAATTAAGGAAAAATAAGGTAAGTGATCCAAAATGAAACTAATCTAGGTATTTAAGCGTAGACTGCTTACAGGGAAAAAAACACAAATCTTTGATTATGATTTTAAAAAGGACAAATCCATGTCCACTACTTCCTATTATGCTACAAAGTGTACAGTGTATATCCAGACTGATGAATAACTGAAGACAACCATTTCATAAGATGTCTTTCTTAAAAGGAAACTGCTCATTGAAAAATTCACAAAAAACTCACTGTGACTTCAGTAAGGAAGATTATCATGTATATATTCAATGCTGCCTGTAACAAAATTAGTGTATTACTAGGTTTTGCATCATTGGTGTTGTACTGAAGTTATTTCAAAAGATTGATTTAGGCATGGAATTAATATGAGAGAGAAAGCTTAAACTGCACAGCAAGAATCTAAATAAATTAATCACAGGAAATCCCAGTCTAAAATGATCCATAATCTCATCTATGAGATCCTAAACATAGTATCTTAAACAAAAAAAAAAAAAAGTAAAATAAAAAAATTCTTTCTGAAGCTCATGTCACAGAAACTTAAAATCCACTATTTGCCACTACGGTTTTACCTTCTGAAACATATGTCAATTTATTTAAATAGCAAGTATTTCTGATAGATCATAGTATCTTAAACAAAAAGGGTTACAGAAAAGTAAAAAGAGAATGAGAGGTCTTGTTTGTGAACTCAGAGTAACTGGAAATTATGCCAAGCCAACTCCCTCTCTCTATCCACCAGTCTATGCTTTTCTTTTCCACTTACTGTGCTAATAAGTTGGTTTAGCATACATTTCCAAAATCTCATTTATATGAGATTGGCTATTTCAGCTCTTCTTTTTCTTTTTTTGAGATATTTATCTCCATCAGAAAGCCCTTTCTGACTACTGTCTCTCAACATCAGTGGTAACCGATGAAAGACATATTTTAAGCTGTTTGCCACTGTGAAAAAGGGCTCCCTTAAAATCTTCTTCTTCTTGAATATTCTTTTTTCTAAAACAAGTATATAGTTACATCCTGAAACATTGACACTTAGTAAGAGCTGTACCTATTTGTCACCATTCTCTTTTTCCTTCCCTAGTTTGCCTCCTTTTCCTAACCTACTACTCTCCCAGAATGGAAAACATTTCACAGTTGTTTCCCAACTCTTCCCTTCTCTGTTGCTTCTCCACAACTCTATTTTGCTTTTTTCTAAAACTCTTTTCACATTTGAGGCAGGAAAAAAAACATTCAAAAGACATTGAATATTGGAAATCCTTGCCTTTTTTTTTTCTCCCACCCGGAAGTTATCTGAAGCACCTTATGTTATTTGTACTTAAGTGACAGGTTTGTGGATAAAAGCGCAGACAATGGCAGACAGCAATGAGATGAGCATCAACCTTGTTGTCCTGGGAAGAACTCAGACTGGCAAAAGTGCTGCTGGGAACAGCCTGTTGGGCAGCTCAGACTTTGAGAGCCGTCTCTCCCCCAGCTCTGTGACTACGCGCTGTAGCCTCGGACGCAGCGGCCGCATTTTGGGGCTCGTCCGGAGAAAAGGCCGCGAGTCAGCGCTCCGTGTTCGAGTCCTGGACACTCCAAGCTACCCTCACAGTGCTCTGAGCAAAGAGCAAGTGAGAGACACGGTGAGAGGAGCCCTGGCTCAGCACTTCGGCGAGGAAGGCCTGCACTTGGCTCTCTTGGTCCTGAGGGCTGACCTGCCTCTGTGTCAGGATGAAAGCAATGACGCAGTTCAGCTCGTCCAGGTAACCAAAAAATAAATAGAAGTCTCTGCCCCAATGGCAATTCTTTCATCTTCAGGTGACAAGAGCTACAGAACACTTGACTGCAAAAGTGAAATATTTTTTTTCCAGTACAGCCTAATGAATTGCGAGCGGCAGATATTAATTTCAGAAAAAAGATTATAATTGATTTTGAATCCTTAACAAATCAAAGCTCTATCCTCCTTCAGAAACTGCTAACTCCAGATCTCCTTGGGCAGCTTAAGGGAAAATGTTGTATGCGTTTGATAAAATTCATCCCTAGTGAATAAAACATATTAATCACTATCAATACACCAGGTCCTTTTAACACCCCACCTACCTTGGAAGTAGACAAACATCCTTTAAAGTAGTTTTATATCCCTTAGTATTTAGGTTACAAAATCAAGATGACTGCAGTGTCCTTTCACCCAAGACAGGCTTCTTGTCCTATACCGGAGTTAGCAGGACTGCACCAAAGTTGTAATTTCATTTACACCTATAAAATAAAGCCCAACCTCTCTTATTCCTATTAAAATTTTCTGTAGTTACTGAAAGAAAGGCAGCTTGTTTTTTTCCATTCTCCTCCATCAGATAAATCACAGAAGTTGAAGACAAACTCACTGGCCCATTTCTAAGGTGTTGCATTTGGTTTGTGTTTTACCTGAATTGCTGACAATAGTTCAGTTTTATGGATCTCAGCTGGAACTGAAGTTGGTGTTACATAGAAACTCATCATTTACTTTTTCAACAAAAGGTGATTTGGTGTTTCTCAAAAAATTTTTTCGAAGAGTTGTAAGCAGCATGGCACTATTGCTATGTGCTAACTACTGATTTCAAACTAATGCATGACATGGCTAAGCAAGCATTTTTCCTTATTTACATGAACATTTTTTAACTGGACACATTCTGTTAATATCTGTAGCCAGGGAACAGAGAACTGCTAGTACTGCTTGATGACATACTTCCACTGGAAGTGGAGGTCAGTGTCTCGGAAAGGTGAAAAAAGACACAGAAATGCCAGCAACTCAGATAGCATGAACTGGATTACTGCCAGGGGAAAAAAAAAACAAAACAACACTATACATGTAACTGGTCTGTTAATGCACTAAGTATATGAAATAAGAGTGGGGAAAAGAAATAAGAGACAACTAGTTAAGATATGCTCTTCATTACAGGAACTTCTGGGTCCCACATGGAAGGATTTCACTGCAGTTCTACTTACTCATGCAGACAAGGCAGAAGAGGCTGGATACAACGAGGATACATACTTGAACAGTGCTTCAAGTACCCTGTTGTCACTGCTGAACTCAGTACAGCATAAATACATTTTCCTAGACAACCACAACAGCATAATTAAAGAGGAAAGAAATATTGTCTTAAGAAAGCTCTTGAATTTTATACAAAAAAATAATTATCAAGTACTACTTAAACACAACAAAGAAGAAAAGCAGCTTTAAGGTGCTCACTTGTCTATTTTTTATAGTAGGTAACATCTTAGAAATAGAAGAGTAAAAGCCATCACCTGGAAATCTCCACATCTATAGCAAACATCTTTGAACACGCAATTAGAAATATCCTCTTTAGATTATCAAACTACTTGCCTTCCACAGAGTACCTTACACACTACTGCATCCCGAATCCTTGATTCAACCACAAAATCAGAACAAGCTAGTGCTCCAAAATCATGCTCCTATTATGTGTGTAGTGACAAATGAGATTTTGCACTACACCAGACTGTATATTCCAGTTCACACAAAATACAGATCTGGAAGAATAAAATAAAATTTAAAAAGAAAAAAAGGAAGGAAAAAAAAACAAAAACAAAAACAAAAAAACCAAACAAAAAAAAAACCCAAAAAAACCCAAAACAAAACAAAACAAAAAAAACACACCCGAAAAAACCCACCACCCAAACGAAAAAAAAACCAGTAAAAAATGCATGAGTTCAGACTCAGGGGGCCTCTTTGCTCAATTCTTCAAGCTTTCAGAAGTTCCTCTGAACTTCCATTTCTAAAAAGAGCTCTCTAGTACTAAAAGTTAAGATTTATCTATTATAAAAGTATTTCCTTACCATGATTCAAGATCAGTTATAACTAAGTTCTTTAACTACAAGGATTTTACTTAATAAGACATTATTGGATATACAGTTTACAAGGCAGATAAAATGGCTTCCATGTGCCTTATGCTACTCAGCACATTTAAAAGAACTAATTACTATTGCTTATTGCCAGATGCATGAAAAAGTAACAATTTACAGGCACAAACAAAACTCATTCAAAAAGCAAATCTGTTAATCTCCTCTTTACGCATGTTCCTTTTAATTTTATATCATTGTAATTTTGTTTTCTCTCCACTTACTGGATGAAGTTCAAAGCCTGCAAAATTTAGAAACACTCAAGTTTGTTTTTAATTTCAGTAGTTAAAATAGTATTTACTGTTTCAATGGTTACAGAGTAACAATTTAATATTATATGCAAAATATCTGAAGTATCTCTAAATAGCTACTTTAAAGGGTTATTGTAAATTGATCCGTAATATTTATTTTCATATTACTCTAAGGAAGGAATTAAAAGAACTAATTTGAGGCTAATAGCCTAGCAACATGACTATTTGTACAACATTACTATGAAATAATTCTAATTGTAAAAATTGAAGAAGCTATTTCTGTTAAAACCAAAGTACTTTTTGTATAAAACATCATTGCATAAAAGCACATTAAAACAAAACAAAAAAAAATCAATTAATTTTATACCTGTTTGAGTACGGGAAAAGGATTTTTTTGGTTTAGTTGCTTTTTAAGTTTTCTTGGGGATTGGTTTTTCAGGGTTTGGTGGGTTTTTTTAGTTTTTTATTAGTTCCAGGAATCTGTTATTAATGATTTCTTAGTCCTACCTTTGGGTTTGGAAGGATATACCTAGGTGGACTAGATAAGGAACTACTCTAGCAAAGTGGCAGCTTTGATCTTAACGAAATTATAATGGCTTAGTTGTGGCAATATGAAAGTGTGTCCATTTGTACATCCTAGAGCATAAACCACATAAATAGTTTAATTTTCTGGTTGCAACTGACTGCAGACTACAGAGAGAACACAGGCAAGAACAAAGGTGCAGAGGCTTATAATACATCTGAAAACTGCTTGGATGAAAAGGAGAAAAACTATTACAAAGTGAATAGAAGAATAAAGACAATTGTGGTCTTCACTAACCAACTGCTAGTCCTGCAATTAGTGCACAAGGAACATGGCAAAATATTTTCCTTATTTCCTTTAGCTCTTGCTAAATAGAAGTTCTACACCTTCAAGCTGTCCAAAAAAATTTACTTGCCTGCCTGTGGTCCCACCACAAACAAGCCTTGGCAATTAAGTTATGAGCACCGAGTGGTTAGTTAATAACTGCTGACAACACAAACCTCAAGGACAATAAGCCTAGTGAATCAATGAATTGTTAAAATGTTGGGAGATGTAACATATTCTGGAAAAGAAGTCAAACGAAACAGGTCTTAGCCATGCATCTCGTGTTTTTTATTGTGCTTGCATCACTTTCCATTTCAACATCTGTAAAAGTTTCTAACAACCATTTATTTATTTAATTCCGCTGTTTGCCATGGTCTCTGCCCTGCACACTCCTTTCCCTTTCACTTCAAATGGGACTCCTTTGTATGTAGCAACACACTGGTCATTGGTATGAAGATCAGGTTGGATTTGCTCCCAAATCTTCTTCTTTGGGTTAAGTTCCTTCTCAGGATCTCCTGTTCCAAAACAAAGAAAAACCTCATAGCACACAACTCAGAGCAAGAGCTCTATGTACTTACACATCTGTGACAGCCCACAATAGTATCACTGCACACACTTTGAAGGGAAAAAACTCCAACATTCCTTTGGATTCTCAAAATGAAAACTTTGATTGGAATTAGGAATTGTCTAGGAAATATCTCCAGAACCTCTCTGAAAATGAGGATCTTTCAAGGTAAAAAGGTTGTACCAGACAACAAGCACAGTCAAAATAAAGAAATTGCTGTTAGTTTATACTACAGACCAAAAGAAATCCCAGGAATTAAGTACATACAGACCACAGAAGTACACTGCTCATCAAGACAGGTTTGTCTGCATCTTAAACATAGAAATTAATGATGCTTTTACAAGCAATTAAATGCATTTAGCAGATGCTGTTACAGTTGAGAGATACTGACCTTAGACAAGAATAGTGCAGAGGTACGGACATGTAATTTTAGCCCCAAGTTTTAAACATTGTTTTGCTATGCTTTATATTGTCTGATGACAAGCTCTGGTGCCCAAAACAACAGAAGCAGTAGACATTAGCTAGAGTTTCAGCAATTATGGCCTCAGTCTTGATAAGACTCAGTTTCCTGTCTCCATGGATACATCATGATAAGATACCTACACCCTAGAGGTATTGACAGTAACTAACTACATTAGCAAATCTGATTATTTAAGGATCTCTAATGAACACAAAATGCAAGACTTTTTCTACTAATGTTTTGAAATATTGTCAACAAATTAGATAGCATAGAGAAGGATATTTTTCCTAGTTTTAAATAAGCATGAAACGCAAAGTACAGACACGAAACAAGCTAAATAATCTCGCTGCAAAGATTAACTGCTGCCTACTGACATAATCTAGATAAAACAGTCAATTCACTGTACTCTTATTTTCAGTTCAAAGAGTCTTCAGTTCAAATTAATCTCTTAATTCTAATACTACACAGATTCTATAAAATTCATTTAAAATAATTTAATCATAAGATTGTTGGGTGCTTTTGGCTTCTTGTGCGTCATACAGGCAAGACAAATGAAAAACCCCACAAGAATTGCACATTTAAATGCTCAAAGGAATTTCATGCTATTTCATTGTTACACTAAATATTTTTACTTGCTTGTAGTGCCATATTGGCACCATTCTGCCCAAACCATCAAAATCAAAAGTTCCAGAACAAACAAGAATCAAAAACCAAATCCTAGGAATCATATCCTCCCTGAGATCCTCTCAGGGGAGGAGCTCTCCAAGTGAGCAGAACCTCAAGTACTCCCATGCTGCACTGCAAAGTGTTCCCAAAGGTTCAGGAAGAAAAACTGTAAAGAGTACAGGGATTTTAACATATCTCTTTCTAGCAGCTGGTTGAAATTCATCACTACTTGGTGAGCCCTGACTGACTAACAAGTGGTTAAATCAGCTACTGTCATTCTAGCCTGCCTTATGCCTTACTGGTATTCTCCTTTAAATGCTTTCAATAGTTAAGTCTACTCAAATTCTCAGTGCCGGCAAACCTGGGTTATTTCTGTCTGTAGATGGATCTAATTCTGTGGATTCTATATATGCAAGAGAAGCAGACTAGGCTGTGAAGTAAGATAGCCTTTAATAAGCCAGCATTATTTAATAATGCAGTCAAGTTATTTCACAACCAGAGTGCCTTTAGTATTTCAAAGAAAAATCAGTAATAACATTAATAATTATCTTTATTTAATATTTATAATTAATATTATAAATATTATAATATAACAGAGGAAGAAATTTTAATAGTTTAATTACTTAAATAATAACACTATTAAATAAAAATTATTAAATGTTTACAGCTTATTGTGCATTTTCACAAAAATAAATCAGCTTAATGCTCAGGTTCATGAACAAAAGCAAACTTGGATTTAGACAACAGTGAATGCATACAAACTAATAAAATCATTAAACAAAATGTTAAGTGATCCATTGTACATTTTCCTTCCCCATCTGAAATATAAAAAGCACATGATTTTTTTTTTTTTTCAGTAAGAAAACCTCCTGACTTTTATTATAAAAAACACGCTTTGGATGTTAATAAGTTTCTTTGGAATCCTGCATCAAGCTCCCTTGGGATCTATGGTGAGCTCAGATTAGCATAGGCACCAATATTAAATACTACCAGAGCTTTAGGCTGAGCCTTTTCCTATGCCTTCTCCTCACTGCATTCCTTCTTCCCAGAAAATATTCTTTAGAAGAGTTTCTATAAATAAAATAAATTGAAGCTTTTAATGGTTTAATCAGCTTTCCACTCTCTTTACCAAAAATGGGCCAAATAAGAGGTCTCAAATTTGTTACATGTCATTCCATCTTGCAGCTTTAATATTACAAAAAAAAAAAAGCAGGAAACCTCTCCACTTTGTAACAGCTTAACAACTACTGAAGGAATATATATCTCAGCACAGCAAGGGGCAAAAGGACACAGTGATGTGTGACTTTACTTAATGTCATTTACCCCACAGTGGATTGTAAATGGAGCTGAAGAGAAGCATCCATACACTCAAGCTTTGACTGAAGAAATCTGCTAACTACAGGCTAACCACTGCACTCCAGCTTTACCACTTTTTATTCTTTTAAAGAGATAGCAATTTAGTAAATTGCTAGGGATTCTTAGACATGACTGATAATTTAATTATATAACTTAAGTAACAGATTTTTGGTTCCTGTGGCATCAAAGCATCTGATACTGCTAGCAGAAAAGAGATTTCACAGTTAGCTATAAATCTTCAAGTATTATTGTTTTCTTAAGGCAATTACTGCGCAGGAGGTTACAGAATTTACACATTCGTGATAGAACCATTCTACAGTTTAAAAATCTGACCTTTTCCAGTGAAGATGGATAAAAATTTGATAAAGTACTTAACGCAAAAAAGGCTCAAGGGACCTTGAGGATTCAGGCACTGGAGTATAACACAGTGTTAAAAATTCCACTGAGGGCAAAGACATCAAATTAATAAACAGAAGAGTACTCCAGGCAACAGCATTCCTTATTAAATCACTCCTCTGTAACACTTAAGGATGGTTCTAGGTAAACACTCCAGTTGCTACAGAACAGAAATTAACTGGTTTAAGACAAGATACCTTTTGTTTACTTTGACTAAAACGGCCAAAGAAAACTAGTCTGTATCTCACAAATATTTTGTATAGTGGAGAGAGAAGACTTAAAAATAGCTCGATTCCAAGCTGCTTGATAGACAGCTGTGTGCATTTTAGAATTGCTTTATTGTTGCTGGTGGTGCTTCTGTTGCTTCGCAGACTTTCATACTTCAAACTTAAATAAGACCCAGCTGTCCTTTCTATTTTAACTTCAAGGACTCCAACTGAATCTGTATGCTTTACAATTACTTTTTTAAACAAAAAATTGATCAGAATATAAATGGTTACAATTAAGCAGTGAAATTAAATGACATCTGACACAACAAGGAGTCTATCCCCCTGGTAACAGCATCAGGCAAATGCCAGATGGTCTTTGAGGAGACAGCAGCAGCTAAGAAGCAGAAGGTTTTAACACAAAAAAGGTGAGAAGAAGATAGATGTTCAACCCCATCAAAAACTGAGACACAGTTTTCCAGTCTCCCAGTGAGTTTCCCCCTTAGTTTACAACAGCAACATTGAAAAGACAAGTACCCAACAAATAAATTTACAAAAGCAGATGTCACCATGATTTTGTAGGTCTCCACCTACCAATGCTTTTTTTTGTATCTTCCTACTCAAGATAGTAAAATCACAAGTCTGAAAATTCTTTGATATAAGTTTTATGTAAGAAGAAGATGGATAGATCACTCCACTTTGTACTATTAAGCATTAGGTAAATTTTCAATGATTAGCTTAAATCTCATACCTACAAAATTTTCCAAGCAGCTTGTTATGAAGCATTAGAAAACAGTGCTACATTTCAGACTACAATCTATAGCTCTGGATAAATACACCTTGCAAATGGGTTGTAAAAACCTTCATTTGGCACTTATCAGAGCCCCACATCTTCGGCTCCCCACAACAAGGAAACTGATATAATCCACACAAAATCTTGTCTCACTGGCTGCAAGGCATAACTTCAGAACTAGAACAACTTACACACCACCTTTAGCTTATTCTGTATCTTTTAAGGGTCAAAATGTCAACACGGTGCCTGCATACCACAGCACCTGGGAATAATTTTAGAACAAATATTTCTATAACTGATTTGCTCTAGGACAAGCTTTCTGCCACTGCAAAAAAAGCCAAACAACTAGAGTCAAATGGTTCAATTATTTTGACAGAATTCACTTCATTAGTCATGTGTAAGAACATAATACGCTGGTGAACAGAAAATAGCACTACTACCAGCTCTCACATTTTCAAATGCCAGGTATATGAAGCTACTTGAGATGTAAGTCTGGAGGAAAGGTGTATCTTAGACAAAAGTAAACAAAAGAAAACACTCAACCTGGGCACAGGGCATTTTTGAGGGGTGAACTTTTACATCATTTTCCAGGGCTTATGCACTAGAAGTGTTTTTCCTACAATTTGATGCTCTCTTGCACATCCATTTCCACAGCAACAGAAAGCAGTATGAGTGTACTCGTTATCTGTGATTTTTGCAGGTAACAAAGGTCCAACAGATGGATTTAATCCATCTTTACTCAATGTATGTGATAACAACTAGAAGCCATGAGTGAGTATTCCTACAATTAAGTCAATGCAATTACTGAAGTACTTAAGATTTCAGTATAGCTAACTAATTCTGAATCTCAACTAGCAAGCTTAGTATATTTTTAATACAGGAAACTAAAACTGAAAAAAAAGCTGCCTGACTGATTTCCTTTTAAAACATGGCATTATTTTAAAGTATTTTCAATTAGAGCATTGAATCACAGCCAGCTGAGCTATTTTTCTGTTTCATAAAGCAAAGATAGAGCATTGGTTCCTTTATCATATTTTAACCAAAATATATCTTTTTTTAAAGCATCACAATTTCAGTCTCAATAAGTATAAAAATACATATACATATACATGTATTTCTGAAAGTTAATTCATGCAAATATGTTTAAGCATGGAGCTGGCCAAGAGGTTCATAAATCAAAACTCTGCTGTACAGCTAGAAATTGTCAGAAGTGCAATAGTTTAAAAAGGTTCACATGGCTCTATGCAGAAAATAAAAGTTACACCATTTTCTCACATGTGAAAGCCAACTTTTGAACAATAAATTCATCCTGAAGATGAAAACTTCATTGATAAATGCACACACATACACTTTCACCCAGTATGGGAAACACGTTTTTTCAAGTGAAAGTGATGGAGTGATCCTGCCCAGAAGAACACTGTTCACCAAGACCTCTGTGATCCCCTTAACAGCTGACCCAAGTAGATCTGGGCTTGGGCTGGGCTGCACAAATTCCTAAACTCCAAGGGTCCAGGATAAACCCCAGGCAGCTGACTGTAAGAGGAGTCCACAGGCAGCTCCCACTTGGCACCAGCAACTGAGCCACCTGCATGTCCTCACCTTTATGGAACAGGGCAGCACCAAGTCCACTCACACAAAAGTCCTTTGTGATTGACCACCACAATGAGTAAAAAAATATAGCAACAGCTCAAACAGTGGAAAGGGAAGAAACTCTCCTTATGGACAGGGAGTGCACAGCATGCAGCTGCAGGTGCATTATGATCATCTGTGCCATGCAAGATTATTTGTATCAGTCTCTCTTTTCAGACTCAGCTCTAATAAACAGCATTTTAAAGGCACTTTGGAGTATGAATGCCTTTTTTACTGAGATCATCATGAACCAGCACTTCCTGACGAAACCACTCATAACCATTATAAAAATAACAAAGTAACAGTGCTAACAAACACAGCAACAGAAGAAGCTGATCTGACTGCATCCCTTCCTGACTGAGAATAACGAACTGGCATTTGGGTAGGAGGGAAGCATTCATCACCATGATAAATCTATGCTGCTATATTTGAGTTCCCAATATGCAGTCAAAAATTAATCATTTTCATAGAGCTGGAAGAAATGGAAAAATGGATGAAAAATCATCTTTTGATGAAGTTTCCATTTGGTAGAATTCTCGTTTATATTCTGAAAAGAAAGATGGATTTAATTATTTTATTAAGTGGGAAAAAGTCCAATGTGTCTCTGCAAACCAAAAAGATACTTTGTCCCAAACAAACAAAAAACCCCTGGTGTTTTGAGTATTACAGCCCCCTCTCATGAATAGGAAACTTCCAACCCCTTCTATCCCCTCCATCGCTTCTTCTTCTTCTTCAAAAAAAATCTACCCTAAGTTCTGACACTTTCATTACAGGGAGGAGCTGGAATTAGGAATTTAATAGTTTGTCACTTACACTGAGAAAGATGCTTTACATTTGCATGTTGAAATTTGCCAAGTACAAATATGTTTATCCATATATTCCAAAACTGAAATACTAACTGAGACTTAAAGGAATGGGGTATTTTACATGAAAGTTCCATAAAACTTTATCAAGTTGAATTTTTTTGACAGCTGATAAGGTATTTTCAATCCTTTATTTACATAATATTAGCATGGTAATAAAAAAACCAATAGAATTAATTCAGAAAATTAAAAAAAGTAACCCAACCAGCTTAAAAAAAAGCAGTGCTTCAGCAGTGAGGTTACATTGGCATACTTATCTCTATTATTTTCCCAAGTACCTACTTACCAGGAAAACCTTCAAAAGTGATTCTGTCCCCAGGTACAGCTCCAGGTGGGGGAGCCAGAATTTCCACTTTTTCTGGGGAGCTGGCACACATCACCATTGCTTGAGACACTACTCCTCTCATCTTTGCAGGCTTCAAGTTACAGAGTAGTACTGCCATCCGATTTTGCATCTTGGGGGAGGAAAACAGAAGGATGTGAGTACTTAAAATGCCATGTGGTTTTGGGGACTCCCATTATTTCATTACAATGAAAGACTTAGAGTAATGAGATCTTACCATGACAAGTGAAGCTCAACAGAAGCACGTAGCAACAGATTCACAAATTTAATTTAATGGATACCAGTAACGTAACATTTAAGTCCCTTAAGAGCTGGCCAGTGAATAAGGGATTAAATGCTGAAATGTGACATATTTATCATGGAAACATAAAATATGCAATTTGGAAAATTAAAATCTAGGCAAGGCATTTCACTTGCATTCCACCTTTATTCATTAAAGGTTCGTTAATGAAGCACTTCAGCTCACTTTCAATATAGCACTATTAACCAAACAATTTCTATTTAAATATGATAATAATTTAATGATGATAATACTAAAAAGAACAACAACAAAACCAGTCTACAAATTAGACCCATAGCTAAAAATTTCCAACTGTATCCTGGAAGCTTAGAGATCTTTTTATTATCTTAGTTAACCCAAATGCCTTGAGGCTTTTTTAATCACTGAAAATGGGTGTATATACACTAAATTTGTTAGCACAAACCTGTAAAACTACATTTCTCCATTTGTTGTTTTATTTTAATAATTACATAGGAAACCAGAGAAAATATTCTTTGTTCAGAAAAACTACCACACTTTAGACTCTTAAAGAAACTACACTTTCAAACTGAATAAAAATGAAACCCTGAATGTTCTTAAGAGACAAATTAAAGATGCCTTAATTCCCATGCTACTAGTGCACATTATATAAAAGTATTTAATATTTCTAGATTTTGATCTTTGTGCATCACAGTACAAACTTTGAACAAAACCTGCAGGATCAATATTAATAAAACTCAAATGATCAATTACTTTAAAAACTGCCTATTTTCCAAGGAGAAGACCTCACAAAGCAAAAATATAAATATTCAAAATGAAGCAGTTAATAAGAAAAAGTTATCTTGCGTAAGTTTCAAGCCAGCCCATTGACTGAAAATTTCTCAAGTTACTGCAATGGAAATAAGTAGCACAAAACACAAAAAATGGTTGTAACATATCAGTGACTAAAATGCAAGTTGTAGCATTATCTAGCACTGAATAACAATTAATGAGTGGAATGATAATTACTGGGTGGACATCACAATGATTTGGAAAGAAAAGATTCCAAGGTATCCAGTGGAAGAAAAGGTTTCTGCTACAAAAATCAGAGTATATCCTTCATAACAGATATAACTGTAACATATCCTCTTACAGCAAGTGCTTGTAGAAGAGCACTTCTGGAGGATGATTGTGGCCTTTTCTTTTCTTGTTAAGTTTAAGATACATTGCCTACACTCCTGTTCTTCACTTCTGACCACTGACATGAGGTTCTCTTAGGGTAAAGAGGAGGAGGTGACAAAAAGTGACACTGGATTTCGGCCTGAATTTCAAGAACAATTGCCTGAAACAGGTATTGATGTTAGGAACACACAGAGATCCACATCAAAAGGGCAAATGCAGTGGCAGAAAAGCTGTCAATGCCTTTGGACATTTCAGAAATTTCCCCAGTTGTCCCCAGCTGCCCAAAGAGCTCAGCAATGGCATGGCCCACCTCATACCAAGATCCTTCCACATCCCTATTACTTGTGACACAACTGCTCACGACAATAGAGGTCCCAACTTCTGACATGGCTTCACCACTACATGAACAAAATCACAGCATTTCACATACAAAGGGGGCATGCCAGAAGTTTTCACACCCATAAATAACTTGCACTGCATACTGAAATGTTAGTGAAGCTACATACTGTGCTTCCTAACCAAAAGTAAAATCAGATGATGCAAATACTACAGCCTCAAACACTGCTAAATTACCACATCAAACACCAAAATCACGAACAGCTGAATTTTTTGTGAAGAAATTTATGGCTATGGTCCTTGATCTGATGTATATATTTTTATTTCAATATATGGCAGTAGACACATGCCAGGCCTTCACATTTTTGAACACTTCAAAAAACACAAAAAGATGGAAGCTTGCCCCTAAGAATTTACTGTCTTAATACAGACTTGCCAAAACTGAAAACAGACACGCAAACAAAAATGTTCACAAAGAACGTGCAAGGATGATCCCTAATTCTTTGTTAATGAGTACTTCAAATTATTTTTCCACTCAGAAAGAAGGTTAAAGAGAAAAGACTCCTGCTGCCATTTCATTCTATACTCTTTATGTTTGTAAGTCTATTTAGAATGGCTTTCAAGATGTTTTCTTCTACATGTCTTCTTGAAAGCAGACTGCTAAAAGCAAGCAAGTTGAGATTTTGCCCAGTGCAAATCCAGTGAGTGGACACCATGAGGTGATCAGTGCAGAACAGTTACTGTTTTCAACTGTGTTTTTTTGGTTCAGTGCTTGCAGTCTTACCATGGGGACAGTGTGCAAATAAGGATTGAAAAGACATTTAAGAAAGTGGAGCTTTTTCCAGATTAAGATCAATTCCTTCATGATCCATTTTGCAATTGCTCTACACAACAGTTTTAAATGCCAAGCTTGCATCTGAATTTAGGAGCAGCCTTCAGCCAATTCCTCTCACCCTCTAGAAGAGCTGTGAAAGGAAAACTAGATCCTGAAGTTTCAGGTTGTTCAAAGGCACCCATAAACCATCGGTGCCAAATATCAAAGTGTATCAACTAAAAAAATCATGGACACAGATTCTATTCTGCAAAAGGAAGTAAAAATATGCATTTTGTATTCCGCTGGTTTTTAAGCTATTCATTGCCAGCTAACTTGAATTTACATGCTCCCTGCTTTATTTCATGCCAAATATCTCAACAGGCTATAAAAGAGAATTGGAAGGCAAAGGTTTCAAAAGTTTGGATCATACCAAAAAAGTTACTATGATTTCTCTACTACGTAGTAGGAAACCTAAAAGAAGAGTAACATCTGTTTAGTTTAGGAGTCCAGTGTGTACTGATGGCAGAGGAATTGGAATGAGATCCCAGGATAGAAGCACTGCAATCAGAAACTGATTTGGGGTAAGGGTACTTCTCTGGTTTCTGGCAAATGTTAACCATCACTTCCATCTGCATTTTATTTTTGTTTTCATGACTGTACAAATCTTTTAGCAGAATAAAAACATATCCTATAAACAGATGAATGCCTTAAGACACTTTAGGAGAGAAAAAGCTATCAGTAAATAATTTTGTCAATACCTCATCCAGAGGAACATGCTTCACTAAACCGCTGACAACAGTCCTTGGGCTTGCTTCACCAACATCCACTTGCTCAACATAGAGAGTGTCTGCATCTGGATGCTTTTCAGCAGTAATAATGCAGCCAACACGAAGATCCAGACGAGAAACATCTACAGGTTTTGCATCACTAATTCCAGCAGCTGGCTGCTGTTTCTTCTCCTTCTTTTCACCTATTAGAGAACACTTTGTTCATGAAATAAACATTTAAAAAAGCACAACTAATGTATATGACTGCTGCAAGGGAAAAGCGAGCTACAGTCTCAGAAACAAGCATAAATTCTGTGCAAAACACAAAAGAAGAGTAAAGAGTTAGCACCTCCACTACCAGTTTCCAGTGATGAATCATCATACACACTACAATTTACATCACACTTACCACCTCATGTTTGTAAAGTCACCCTGAATTTAAGTGCAGCTAACATGTGTGACACACATACTCTGACAAAGGCCACATCAATAAGTCTGATCATCCCATTTCAATAATTAGCAATTACCAGCAAGCCTTGCCATAGGGTTTAACCAGCAAAAGGAAACTAGGGAATCACAGTCCATCAGGTTACAAGTGCTTATCAGCATTGTACACAGCCAGGAACTGTGAAATCACTGTAACTGCACTGTCACAGTTGCAATGCAACCCTTCAAGATGACTTTAGCCAACATTCTGCATTTCCCAAATGGAACAGTGCATGAAAATGCTCATGGCTTATGAGATTCCCCTGGTGTGGTGTCTTTGCATTATGATCATCACACATACAGATTGTACAGTATAAAACAACAGTGAAGCAACACTCCCCATACTCAGCTGCTTATTTAAATCATGAAATCATAAAATATGCAATATTCCTTTCAAGATGAGCTAGTTACATCCATTTTGTAGGTAGGACTGTGCTGTTTAGGAGACATTCAAGACTTGTTTAACAGCTACAATCTCTGAGAGATTAAAAAAGCCTAAGAAGTAAGCACTAAGTCTAAGTGCTTACTTTAAATAAGCACATTCTGTTATTCTTTCATCCAAGATAAGTTACATATTAATGTAAACTAAACTTCCTTCTTAAGGGAGCAAAAAAGGAAAAATGGACACAACATGCAATTTGATTTCATTCATCATTGTTCCAGTACAGGCCTGAAATTAAATGATACATTCAATAATAAAAAGGCAATTTTTTAATATAAGCAACAGTTCTTAAAAAATATTTGGTAATTTATGATGAATGAAAAGCTCTAGTGATTATGACTAGGGTTTTTAAAAGTAATTGACAATTTGATTAATAAAATCAGTCGTATATACAATAATATAAGAGAAACTGGAAAAAAATCTCAATCAAAATAGTTAACATATAATATCTAAGATCATTTGGAAGACCTGCTAAGTTTATCCTTGATATAATTCCACGCTGTTCTGTATGACATTTCCCTGCTAGAGAAATGAAGTCTTTCCTCAAAAGAGAACACAGCAAATGTGTACATGGTGTGTATATATAACGACACATAGAAAATATTAATTTCAATGCCACAGGCTAAGGAGAAAAATGCAATCCTCTGGCCAGTGTCAGAGGCAGTCCAGAATCAATATCCAGAAAAATCACACAGATGAGGTTTGCAAGAAATAGACCACAGAATATGAGAATAACCAGAGAGGAAAGAGATGACACAGGTGACAGAAAGCAAAGGGATTTGTGATAGTCCATCACTTCATCAATTTCTAGACTTAAAAACAAATTTTATATACTGCTTACTTCAACTATTAAATGTATACCTTCAACAGATGCTGAACCCCACTGAAACAGCCTGTGCAGGGCTACTATTTAATGTTCATGCTGTAATACAGCAGAAGGCAAAAGTCTAACACGGCTTTCCATATGAGATGAGCTGAGTTGGTCAGAGCATGGTGCTAACACCAAATTTGTGGGTTCAACCCCTGTATGGGCCATTCCCTTAAGAGGTGGACTTGATGATCCTTGTGGGTCCCTGTCAAATCAGAATATTCTGTAATCTGTATTTGTCTGACTGAATTTAAGCTTCTTGTACTTCCCCCCATCATATATAGAAAGTTTTATTTTTCCTTACCAACTGAATACTTGCTCTGTAGCCACTGAATACTTGAGGGAAAAAAATAATTGCCTGATATCACATGTGGCCTCTGCTTTTGTATTTACAGCTCTGTGGAATATTAATGTATCAAAGGCTGAAATACATCAAAAAATATAAAATAGTTTATAAGTCTCTGTACAGCTCACCAGAAAAATAAGAGACAATGCACTATGCTAATATCCAAGTTCTGAAAAACCTGTACAAATCTAATCATAGCAAATTAATAATAATCTCTGCATAAGAGAATGATTGCAAAACATAGGTTTAAGTTACAAGACACACTTGCACAGAACTGCAGCTGTCCAACAGATATGCCCTTTTTTTTGTTGGTGGTGATTTTCTAAATGAGGACGTGCAGTCACACTAAACAGAATTTGGCATGTATCCCATGCAAGGAAGAATCTGTAACTTACCTGACAGCCTTCATTAGCTTCAAGTACTTTCAAGATTTAAGAGATAGCACATGACTCTTCCTACTGTAGCTGTATGAAAGCTTTTTTTTGTGCTCAAAATCATGCAAAAGCACTTGCATAAATTAAATACCTCAACTGTCTATCAGAGATAAGGAAAGTGAAATACCTTTTTTTTCTACTTTTTCCTTCTTTTTCTTTTCTTCATCTTCACCTTTAATTTGATCTTTGGAACCAGAAGATGCTGTAACTGCTGTAGGCTGTGGAACATCCTCTGAAAATGAAGCTGTGGAAACAGTTGTACCAGGAGGAACTGCAATCTGCTTTACTAAAATCAAAACCACAAAAGTTAGGGGCAGTACTGACATTTTTAAGTGTACAACATAAATGAAAAAGCAGAGAGAACTGGAAGTTTTGCTTAATATAGTAAGCAAAACTGTAAACCACAACTAAGTAGTGAACCATATTACAAAACGCATTTCAGAACTCAATCTATATATGATTCTTATTATCAATTAAAACACAATGTTTTAACTGATGTTAAAAATATTACACATTTTTAAATGCAAAAAAAGTGCTAAATAGAGGAAAATATATAAGCAAACAACATCTCTTTTTGTACTTGATTTCAACATCTAGTTATTTTTCTACCAATTCCCTATTTCCCATTTGTTTAGTTTCAGTTTACAGCTACTAGCTCTTCTCATACTGGAGACTATTCCATAAATATGAGTTATGCACAAAAATCATTTTTATAGTGTATTCAGACATTCAACTCAACTCTGACAATTAACTTAGGAAACTGAGCCTGAATAAAACAAAATTACCTGCAGCCCTTACATGATCTGCTGATTTCTCACTCCCCTAAATTCTGCATATTACCTGTAACAGCCCTTTTTGATCTGCTGATACAGGAGTCTGGACACTGCACTATCAATCTTACCAGATGAAAGTGTAAGAATCACCTCTCTTCTACATTCTGCTCTTCAAGAATCTCATCAAGGCTTTTAACCCAATAATTGTACTGGGTAAGCATCATCAGTGCACTAGACAATATCATCAAGGCTCCCTTTCCCAAGAAAGCATAGTTGAAATGATCTTTTGAAGTTCCTTTCAATCCAGGCTGTTTTATCATTAACGAATAATAAATCCTTCTGGTGTCACCATTATAGAATTCTTCATTCTGCATAGGTGTTTTGTTTTGCATTTCAGATATTTACCAACTTTCCTGAAGAACTGCACTTTGTCAGTTGATGCCTGTCCTCTTCAATACAGAATTGATTTGCACAAATTATATTCTTATAAATAACTTCCTAAAATCATTTGAATATGAGACTTGTCGTACCAACAACCACTTGGTCTGCTAGTTGAAGAAAGTCTGTGTTTCTCAGGTTTTTGAAAAAATATCTTGTTTTGAAAATACTCTGAAAAAATATCTAGGTATTTTTGATCTTCCGTGTCCAGACTATTCCATAAATCAACTACTTAGTCCTTTCAAAACTACTCAGTCCTTTCCTTCCAAAGAAAAGATATCAATTTAGTCCTACTACCACTTAGATGAACTAGCAAACAAAAGGAAGATGCACGTCCATCATTTCCCTTGCCATCTTGGACCAATATACCTTGAGACCTCTCTCAAGCACAACAGATTCTGTGAAATACCCGACACCTGTCAAGAACTGCTGCAGACTAACAGACAACAGAGAAATATAACTAATGGTTTGGGTTAGGACATGGAAAGGCTTTATTGGTGTCCAAAGGAGAAAAAGAATTCTCTGTATTCATAACATGTTAATCTTTTTGAAGACTGAATGTGCTTTTGTACTAGTAAATGCTAGCATCCAGAAACACTGGATACTACCTTAAACAATGTACAACATGGGTCAATAGCAATAACTGTTGAGGACAAAAGAGGGTTTTTTGACAATAATTTTAAAAGACAGCACAGTGTATCCAAAACATTTCAATTTTGGGGTGTTTTTTTCCTCTCTTCTTTTTAATTTGAGGTATATAATGATGGTACAAGCTGAATAGAACTACACAGAGCAGAGCAAAGAAATATGAAGTCCAATGGAAGGCTGGTCTAAAGCATGGAATCATAAATTCAGAACACGTTGTTTCTAAATTTACATTACCACAGCTTTCTTAGTAAGTCCCTGACCATCTGTACTTTGCACCATGGCTTGATTTTTCCACAGTGATTTTTCAGTCATGCTAAATTAAATACTGAAAGTAGCAAGAAGAGTTAGACAGGCAGGAATTTCTACAGCATTCCAAGAAGTCACTGTCATCAGTGAGGTTCACGGCTATTATGAAACACACAGAAACAAAAAAATACAAAGAATGTCAGATTAAGTTTAGTATGTGGATCTGTCAGGTTTGCAGTTTATTAAAATGTTGGAATCAAGTAACTTGTCATAGTCATGGAACCAGGGAAAATCCAGAATTTGTAAGAAACACCATAGAGTCACATATAGAACAAGAAAAATCAAGAAGAATTAAGACAGTTTTGTGCTAACTGCATCTATGTTGTATGAGAATAGCACTTTTTTTCCCTACCTCCATTTCGAATTTCAGCCTGAATCAGCTCCTGTTTCAGCCCTTCAATTTCTTTCTTCAGTTTAGCATTTTCTACACGGAGCTTCTTCTCTTCCCGGAGAGATGCTTGCAAGACTAGAGTGACACATTTTAAAAAACAGGTTTCAGTAACTAGCATTCATCACTTTGGACACAGAGGTTTGTTTCTAAAGAAAAGTGAAACATGGTGAGCCAAACAGCACAAAAATGAAAACTTTCAAAGATTATATCATCAGAAATACTTAGGAATGACTTCCTTTATTGTTGAAATAGCAGTTTTACAGTTTTACAATACTCAAATAATCAAGTTGCCTCTCAGTATCCTCTCAGTCCCCTAAACAGAATCACAACAAAAACTCCAAGAAACCTACAGAAAAACCTTAATGATGTTTGTAATACAGAGCACCTTTATGCACTGATACAGCAAAGTACAAAATGTCAAAGTTGAAGGTATGACATTCTTGAGAGAATGCCACAGTTGTGAAAAAACAGTAATAACTTCAGGCTAAGGGATAGTCTCATATTCTTTCCAAATCCCTTACTCTCTTCAAATGGAATCATGTCCTATCAAATTTCCATAATTTGTGCATTAATTCTTCCTCATCATTATTCTACCTCTTCTATTTCAGAATAAGCAGCTAAAAAAA